>JASDQU010587794.1:150965-176968 GCA_032191745.1 Picea mariana | reverse complement strand
ATGAAGTGTACCTTCTAATATTAAAGTGGCTTTATTTCATAAAGTACACTTATGTTATAAAGTGAAAATGTACTTTAATATTTTAAGTGATTTATTTTGGAGGAAATGAATCATGACCCTTGATCTTGTAAAGGCAAGATTAGATCTTGACCATTAGATCTAGAGTTGGAGAAGAAGGAGGGTCACTTTTAGATTATAAGAGAATGCATTGGATAGTGTGCAAGACATTGTGGAAGAGTTTGAGAGAGATTTTCCGAGAGAGCTTGAGAGAGGAAAGAGGGCAGCAAGGAGGGTGCATTTCCCAAGAGAGATTGGGCACGAATCCCAAGGGAGTTTTCTATGTGAGTGTGTTGTAACTTTATGTTGTTAGAGATGTCGTACTGTATGGATCCGTACAGTCTGTACAACAGTAAGGGAGGGCACAGATTTCGAGGCAGCTTGTTGCACACAAATCGAGGCATCTTTTTCAGTGTTTTTTGTTGGTGAAGAGGGCAGTTTTGTTGTTGTCTGTACAATTGTTAGTTGGCACATATTTGGAGGTGCTGAAAGAGGACAAATCTGTACAACAGTACGGATTTTTTGGGCACGAAAATCGAGGCAGGAATTTGGGACTGTTGGGTGTTGTAAGTTATTTCTCTTGGTTGTAAATGCATTGTTGTTGATATATCTTTCCTAAAGCTAATAAAATCTCTCTCTCTCATTGGGTTTCCCCACATTGGGGTTTTCCCTGGCATTGCCTAAATTTCTGAGTTGAACGGTTGTTGTTCATTGTGTTTATTCCACTACTAAATTGCTTAACAATGTGTATTTCTGCTTATGTTAATTTTTAAATGTGGGTTTAGACATTTCAGAGTTCATACAAGACAGTTATCTCTAGGTTGCTAAGTGTATGACCGAATTATTTACTTGTTGACTTTGTCATTTAAAATTTCTACATGGTATCAGAGCTTGGGCTCTGAGTGACAGTGAACAGTGAGAGTTTTGGGCAAGGGTTGAAGGGGGAAATCTGTTGTTTGTTTTCCTTTGAACAGTGACAGGGAATATGGTTGCCTGCATTACATTTGAGGATTGGTTGGATGGCATTTTCAACTATTTGCAGTGGAAGGTTTGAATGTCAGTTGTTCTCAAGGAGAACAAGATTTGGAACTATGTCAGTTCTGTTGTTGTGGCTCCCACAGCAGATCCTGTTGCTTTGGATTTGCATGAGGTCAAGGAGGCCAAAGCTCAGAGGATTATTCTAGATGGGGTGAAGGACCACCTTATCCCACACTTGGCTGAGAAGAAGACGGCCCAAGAGATGTGAGATGCACTTAAAAACTTATTTGAGGCGAAGAATGAAAATCGGAAGATGGCCTTTAAGGATAAGCTGCATGATACCAAGATGGGTAAGGGAGAGAGTGTGTCTTCTTATCTTACCCGAGTAGCTCAAGTGAAAAATGAGTTGGTTGCAGTTGGGGAGGTCATATCGGATTCAGAGTTGGTGAGGATAGCCTTGAAAGAATTCACCAAGGAATGGGAAGTCTTCGTGAAGTGTGTGGTAGGTCGTGAGCATCTTCCAGATTGGAGCAGACTGTGGGATGATTTCACTCAGGAGGAGATCCGGGAAGGATCTCAGAGCAGTGGACAAAAGACAGATGGAGCTGATGAGAATGTGAGCTTGCTGCAAAGAGCAAGAAGAAAGGAAGTTCCGGGAGGGACTTGAGTAAAGTCAGATGTTATTGTTGTAACCAGTTGGGGCACCTTGCTTCTCATTGTCCTGAGAGGAAGAAGAAGAAGAAGGAACAGGAGGGGCCTGAGACAGTTGCTACAGCAGCCATGGAGGATTTTGCTTCCAAGTATGACAGGGAATTTTCTTTGGTTACTCTAGTATTCAATGTCAGTAGTGGAGGATTTGGGGGTGATTTCAAATGGATTGTTGACAGTGGAGCCTCTTGTCACATGACGGGAATCTAGCGAGTATTCCTGATTATCACCGAGACAGGTCTTGACCGACTGGTAGAGAGTGAAGGTGGCATGGCACGAGTTGTACATGGACTTGGAAGGGTTAGATTCTGACTCAAGTATGGAGGATTCCTAAAGCTTGATGGAGTTCGCTTTGTTCCAGAGTTGAGGGTTAACTTGCTCTCAGTCTCAGCTTTGGAGGATGTTGGATATTGCACATTGTTCAAGAGGGGACATGTATTTATCTACAGGGAGGGAGCGGACCCGATGGAACCACAACTTATTGGTGATCGGGTGGGCAGGTTGTACATGTTGCGAGGACAACCTTCTGGATATGATTCAGCGTCGGATGAGGAGCAGAAGGCTCCTGAGACTGCGGTGTGCCCAAGGATTCAGTCTTGCATTCTGAGAGAAGAGAGGGAGTCTCTTTTGAGCAATGGCAGGAGGCTTAGTGGGTGTGATCGAATCGATGCTTAGGGTGGACTAGATTCTCCTAGGAGCTCAGGGTTCAGAGTAGTTGTCAAGAGGATGTCTTCTAGTTCCAATTATGTGCAGGTGTTGACAATGGCTCCAGGTTCAGAGGGAGCTCCTACTGAGCACAGTGTGATGGGACCAGATGATGGAGATGGCAGCGAGTACATCCCTCGCTAAGAGAGAGTGTTAGCTTTTTAGCTCGGGAGGTACTCCGCATGTGTCTTGTATGCGAAAGTTACCTTGTACCTACACTACTAGACACTTGACTTTGTAATGGGTTTTTATAAAGTTGTGATAAAGTGGTTCTTTTAGTAAAATGACTTTTTAATGAAGTGTACCTTCTAATATTAAAGTGACTTTATTTCATAAAGTACACACATGTTATAAAGTGAAAATGTACTTTAATATTTTAAATGATTTATTTTGGAGGGAATGAATCATGATCCTTGATCTTGTAAAAGAAAGATTAAATCTTGACCATTAGATCTATGGTTGGAGAAGGTTGAGGGTCACTTTTAGATTATAAGAGAATGCATTGGGTAGTGTGCAAGACATCGAGGAAGAGTTTGAGAGAGATTTTTTGAGAGATCTTGAGAGAGGAAAGAGGGCAGCAAGGAGGATGCATTTCCCAAGAGAGTTTGGGCACAAATCCCAAGGGATTTTTCTGTGTGAGTGTGTTGTAACTTTCTGCTGTTAGAGAGGCCATACTGTACGAATCCGTACAGTCTGTACAATCCGTAGAACAGCATGGGAGGGCATGGATTTCGAGGTAGCTTACTGCACGCAAATCAAGGCAACTTTTTCAGTGTTTTTTGTTGATGAAGAGGGTAGTTTTGTTGTTGTCCATACCGTTGTTCATTGGCACAGATTTCGATGTGCTGGAAGAGGGCAAATCTATACCGCAGTACAGATTTTCTGGGCACGGAAATCGAAGCAGAAATTTGGGACTGTTGGGTGTTGTAAGTTATTTCTCTTGGTTGTAAATGCATTGTTGTTGCTAATATATCTTTCCTGAAGCTAATAAAATCTCTCCCGTTGGGTTTCCCCACATTGGGGTTTTCCCTGGCATTGCCTACATTTCTGAGTCTTTCTGAGTTGAATGGTTGTTGTTCATTGTGTTTATTTCGATGCTAAATTGCTTAGCAATGTGTATTTCTGCTTATGGTAATTTTTGAATGTGGGTTTAGACATTTCGGAGTTCATACAAGACAGTTATCTCTAGGTTGCTAAGTGTATGACAGAATTATTTACTTGTTGATTTTGTCATTTAAAATTTCTACAACCCAAAGTGGGTTTTGAGTTGAGATTCTTTTTGAGAGATCTCAACCATTGATTAGGGATGGATTGGGATGATCCTAGCCATCCACTTTTTAGGTTTCCTTCTGATTCCTTAAGAAGGGCGCATAGGGCATTTGGAGACTCATTCACTTGTATGTTCACAAAGAGAGTTTGGAGAAGGGCAAGAGGATGAGAATGGAAGCATTGGGAGAGGAGAGTTTGGGCGCCATCTTTCATGGAGGCTTAGGTCCTCATTATTTGTTGGTATTTATTATTGCTTGAGGAGGGTGCACTTGTGGAGGAGGGCGCACCACTAGCAAAGAATAGAAGGACTTGTGCTATCTCAGATCTGTTTGGCTCATATTGGAGGAGACACACAAGAGCACATTTGTGTGGAAGGGGTTCTTCATTGGACAAAGGAGGAAGGAGGATGCATCACTTCAATGGATAGAGCAACAAGGGAAGAGGGCGCACTAAGCTTAGGTGCATTTCTCTTCTTGGAACTCCAAAGCTTCTCATGAGGAGTTGCTATTGTATCAGGTTCCATTGTATTAGCTTACTTGTTGTATTCACTACTTAAGATCATCATTATATATACTTTCATACCAAACTGGTTTTCCCTGGGGGGGTTTTATCCAAGGTCATTTTGACCAAAAATACTTGTGTTCATTTCATGCATGCTTAGAATATAGATCAGCTTGTTAGAGTTGTAAAGATCAAGAGGAGWCTTATTTGTTTTAAATATATTGCATGTGCTAACATTTGGGTATGAAAACMCTTGCAAGGGCACCTCAAAAGAGCACTTAACCATAAAAATTATGAGTAGAAAGTTACTTGACTGTTTGTTGTCCTAAAACAGCAGCAAAGGACAGTCTTGGAGATYGAAAYTTAGAGCCAAATTTCAGGTCAAGGACAGACCTGTTTTGGCAGCCTCATARAACCTCGAATTTCTACATGGTATCAAAGCCCTTGGTGGCAAGGACTTGCTGATTTTTGGGAGCATACAGTTGGCAGTTTTGGGACAGCTTGTTAGAAGATTTTTGGACAGCTTGTTGGCAGAATTTGTGGACAGCTTGTGGGCAGATTTGTTGGCCAGCGTGTAGGACTGTTTTGGACTTGTGTTTTCAGCCTCTTTTCACACCTATTTGGATAGGCGTGAGGCTGATTTGGACAGCGTCTTTTCACACCTGTGCAGACAGGAGTGAGGTTGTATTGGACAACCTCTTTTCACACTTGTGTTGTCAGGAGTGAGGTTGTAGTTTGACTGCCTCTTTTCACACCTGTGCTGACAAGAGTGAAGCAGTACTCTTGTGCAGTGTTAGCATCAGTGTGAGCTTTAGTAGACAACCATGTCAGTGTCCCAGATGTGGGCAGCGGATAGGCTAGCTGGAGCTAGCAGCTAGTCCCCTTGGAAGACCAGGATCATATTCGTCTTGGAGGATCTTGAACTATGGGATATAGTTCAAGCTCCTGTGGTGATTCCTCCTGCACCTACTCCACCATTGTTGGATGCAGATTTCAGGAAAAGATTGATGAGCAGGAGGAGCAGGGCACCATAGAGGCTTGAGCCTCACTTGGCTATGGAGACGAGCAGATCATCTTCAGGTTCCACTTCAGGTGGAAGTCACTTGGTGAGAGGCCAAGTTGAGAATCTTGGTGAGATGTCAAGATCCAGGTACTCTTGGTGAAATGACAACAGGGAGACTCTTGGTGAGATGCCAAGAGAGTGACCGTTAGCGAGATGCCAGGAGATAGAAATCCTTGGTGAGATGCCAAGGTTGAGATCTTTGGTGTGATGCCAAGATCTAGGTGACCTTGGGTAGGTGGATATGCACTTCCATCTATAGATCACACAGGTTGAGCARATCTGTGTCAGAGACCACTTGTGATTATCAGGGTACACCCATACTCACCGAGTATTTTCCAGCAGGCAACCATGTCCACTGCAGGGATGAGATTAGGGGTGAATGGCACTTTCCTCCGTAAGAGAGAGTGTTGAGACTTGGGTACCTTGGAAAGTAGTCCCCTTGTGGTTGTGGGTCTCTAGCCAGAGGGAAATATTTGACCCATTGTTCCTTATACTTTATGTCTAATTTCACTTTGACATTTTACTAAGTCAAAAGGGTGAAATTTGTCACTTGAGTGAAAAGTGACTATTAATTCACTTTGTGGATGAATTGGCGAACATAAAGTGAACAATGGAAACTTAACCCAAAGTGGGTTTTGAGTTGAGATTCTTTTTGAGAGATCTCAACCATTGATTAGGGATGGCTTGGGATGATCCTAGCCATCCACTTTTTAGGTTTCCTTATGATTCCTTAAGAAGGGTGCATAGGGCATTTGGAGGCTCATTCACTTGTATGTTCACCAAGAGAGTTTGGAGAAGGGCGAGAGGATGAGAATGGAAGCATTGGGAGAGGAGATCTTGGTAGCCATCTTTCATGGAGGCTTAGGTCCTCATTATTTGTTGGTATTGGTTATTTCTTGGAGGAGGGCRCACCACTAGCAGGTAATAGAAGGACTTGTGCTATCTCAGATTTGTTTGACTCATGTTGGAGGAGACACACAAGAGCACATTTCTGTCGAAGGGATTCTTCATTGGACCAAGRAGGAAGGAGGGCACATCACTTCAGTGGATAGAGCAACAAGGGAAGAGGGCGCRCTAAGMTTGGGCGCATTTCTCTTCTTGAAACTCCAAAGCTTCTCGTGAGGAGTTGCTATYGYATTAGCTTACTTGTTGTATTCACTACTTAAGATCATCATTATATATACTTTCATTCCAAACTGGTTTTCCCTAGGGGGGGTTATCCAGGGTCATGTTGACCAAAAATACTTGTGTTCATTTCACGCATGCWTAGAGTATAGATCAGCTTGTTAGAGTTGTAAAGATCAAGAGGAGTGTTATTTGTTTTGAGTATAATGCATGTGCTAACATTTGGGTAAGAAAACACTTGCAAGGGCACCTCAAAAGAGCACTTAACCATAAAAATTCTGAGCAGAAAGTTAATTGACTGTTTGTTGTCCTAAAACAACAGCAAAGGACAGTCTTGGAGATTGAAACTTAGAGCCAAATTTCAGGTCAAGGACCGACCTGTTTTGGCAACCTCATAGTACCTCGAATTTCACTTTTTGTAGTTTAGAAAATTGATCCTCACTATATTTTAACAACAAAGATGAGAGAACACCTAGGAGAGGAGTGCCCTAGAAAACAGTTCCATGTAACTACCTCAACCAACCAACAAATAATATAATATCTCCATGTGAAGTGGACCCTAGGAAGAATGGCCAAGGTGGTTAGAACTCATCAATGCCATGCCAAAACCATGTGTTGTTTCCCAATACCATCAACAATCCCACCAAACCATGTGCACAAGACAGAGTGTGCCCTAGAATAATGTCCCAACCTCTCCAACAATAAAATAATCATGAATGCCTTGAAAATTGTGTCCAAGAGGGGAGCGCTTCATCAAAACCCCTAAGTCTCCACCAAATAAACCCCTCCAAGTGTGAACAGCTACCAAGTGAAGTAGAGCACTCAAGCAATTAACCTCCAAGGTAATAAGATGGATTAATCTAACCACTAAATGGTCAAATCAACCTCAACATGTGTGCACAAAGGTTAATGCTCAAATAAAACCATAGTCCAACCTCCCAATAGTCACCAACAGTTTAAATCAACATGAACATGTGTGTCAATAAGGGGGGTGTGCTCTAGCAAGTGTTGTACAAAGGAAACACGATGTATCTCCTAGCAAAGACCACCATCATAACAACATAATGATAAAATAGAAGCTCCACCTAGGTTTGAACCTAGGGCGCACCACCAAAGGAGTATAACATGATTAATACTTCATCAAACCTTAGGAAAAGGCTTGATCATCAAATATGTATGTAGTACCCCCCTCCCCCCCCAAAGTTAACTCAAACTTAGGAAAATTACATCCACAAGGGTACTAACATCATCAAACACATTCCAGCTAGGTGATGTCTAGCAAATGTTACAAATGTTAAATCATATCACCTAGGAAAATCACACCAAGGCAAAGTGCACTACCACAACACATCCAACTAGCCACATCAACATCATAAGAGAAGGGGACAATTGAAATGTTAACCCATCCAATCATCAAGTATGTCCCCACCACACATCCAATGTAAGAGGGACATGTAGAACACCCCCTTCTAGTGACAACCAACATCAACACGCCATGCAAAAGTCAGTAGGAAACTCCAAAAATGTCATGAAACATCTACCTCTTCATACCATCCTCTAACCCCTTAGGGGGAGAGAACCATCATCCATATCCAAGATAAGCATATATACCAAAACCACACCATAATGAAATAGCATGTTCCATAACCATCAAACATGCAACGAAGGGGTGATTAACAAGGCAAGCACATGTGAGAAGACCACCGAACCAGCTAGCACAATAATCCAACCAAGGAGAAGTGAGACTCCCCCAACCAAAGACCTCCATCAAATGATCCAATGTCATGAAGAAAAGGAGCCCCATGAAGATGAATCCCCCCAAGTCGGTCCAATGCTCCAAGGTACCGGTGACAAATCTCCATCAATTTGAGGTGTAAAACATAGCAGCCCTTATTGCCTTACATATTTATGCAATCGTTCTCTTTGATCCATACTTCCTTGACTCCATTTTCCCAAGTTGTGATTAGGCACTTGGTCTTGGGGTTTCTACCTTTATCTTTCGTTCTCACACCATTCATTCTTCCACTTACACTACTACCACTCGTTTTGCTTAGGCTAACTCCTCAATATATCACCTTGTGCCTCCACACTCTATAGCCTATCCTTAGGGAAGCCCCCCTTGAGTTGTAGAAGAGCCAACCAAAAGTGAGAGGAAGAGCTACTATGGTGATAGTGAGTTGATTTCCTGAGTTGCACAAGACTAGCCCTTTGATGCTTGGAACTTTACGTTATATGGGGATGCTAGATTTTGTTGTAACAAAGCCAACTCATCAAGGAGAGAAATTACCTTGGAGAAAAAGTGAGATAAGTTTATTTTTTATTTCAAATTGAAAAGGGGTAAAACAAATATATTGATGTTTTAAAGTTAAACTATACTAGAGTAATAATTGGGATAAAAACTAAGCTTGAGGCATGCTAGAAATTTTCAAAGAAGGAAGGCATTAACCATTGTCATGAACACCCACAAAGACCCAAATCTATTCCACGCAATCGAACCAACATATGACAGTGATGGTTGAAAGGTTAGCAGCTCTCCTTTGAAGAGGGGTATGAAGCAGTCAAAATCCAAGTTGTTTTATTTGAAGCTCTAGCATTAACAAAGACATGACAAAGACTTCTTTGAGACAAGGACCTTTTGAAGTTCAATTATTGTTGAGAGCAATTGGACCTCTTGTTTGAGGGGGGATGTTAGAGGAGCAAAGATTATGTTCTAACTTAGTGTTAAATATATCTTTTACATTCACGACCATAACCAACTTAGGGTGATATATAAGAGCATAATTAGGGATGATAACTTGATAGAGTGGTACATGTAATGTGGGTAGCCTACCTCAGGTTCTCAATAATGTATTTGCTATAACATCATCAATATATCTGACATTTATTATTCTCTCAAATATATTTGTGTTAATGCATTATGTATTCAAATTTCACCCATATAAATTCTTACATTCAAAAGTGCATTCTGGTATACTTGAAGGCAACCCCACAGTTGGTCAAATAAAGTGTTAACTACTTTGTTGAAAAACCAACATTTCAATTCTTTCACCGCTTCCATTCTGTACTCTAAACATCTGTTTAAATGTACACACTTCTTACTATAAATTTTATCTTTGAACATTATAATCCTCAAAGGTAGACAATCAATCATGGACATTTGGATACTTTCTAGACTAACACCATCCCAAGGTTGAATCAAGAAAAATGTAGCAACTGGACCTCGTTATTAATAATAGTGGCATACAATTTATTAGGATAAGCATATAGAATATTCAGTTATTGATAAAATGACTAGCAGTGCTCCAGGGGTTCCTCATTTTCACATAAAAAGAAGACACAATATTCTAGAATAAAATAGATATTCACAATATGAAGCAAAGTCCAAACCTTTGCTTCTGCATACTTCCACTTGATGAAAAGGTGATGTTTTTGTCCCCAAATATTCCCCAAGTGAAGACCAGATGTGCTATCTTGAGCCTGCTTACAAGGAAAAATCGGGTTAATTGCAAATAAAATATAGGCATGTCAGGGAAGAGGCAACAAACCACAAAACATGTCATCAAGAGGCAGAAACTAAAATTTAAATAACTAAAGTTAAATCTGATTTTGATCATAATTTGAAAATATGTTAAATAATACCAAGGCCAATCTGAGGGAAAACCATGGAAGGTTTGACAGGCTCATAACTACATTCTAAGCACCATCCTTTAAACAGGTACTATTTTACTATGCTGTAAGAAGCCTTCAAAAAGCATACATAACAGGAAAAAATGCTTGAAAAAAGCCAGTTTTCAATTATACAACAAACTATTCATGCTGAAAAAGTGTGTTAAAGGAAACCCGTTGGAAACTATACAAATCAAAGGTAACATCATTGTACCTGATGCCAATACTTCACTTTCTCACATGCTAGCCTTCTCTTCACTGCTAAGGTGGCCTTTACATTATCAATTGCTAGGCCAAGTTGTATATCTACTCCCTGTTTCTCCCATCAAAAATCCAAATCAAAACAAGAAACTTGCATTGTTACTTTAGATCAGAACTATATAAACAGAAAGTTGTCCCAGTTTATTAGGCTCTGTGGCAAATAAAAACTACAAGACTCAACATGGTTTCCAAACAAGGTAAAATTCTTAGAGAAGCAGAATCTTTTTCGTTTCCACTTAGACTAAGCATTGATGTAATGGCATAAAAACATAATCCTGCATGCGTAGCATTTTTCAACAAACAATAATTCTAAAAAACGACACATACAACAGGCTAAATTACTCTTTTTTGTGTACTCTTTCATTACTTGAGGAATCAACTTACTCTCATCAAAACAATAGATTAATTAAGGCACACACTTGAACATTGAAATAGCAGTCAAGAACTCAATATTACGTTGCGCCATAAAATATGGGAAGTTGGGAAGTATGCCAACATTTTAGATCTACCTAACATTGTAAAATGCATTCATATGTGCATAATCCCTATGGGGGGGNGGGGTGTGCATTCATATGTGCATAATCCCTATAAGGGGGGAGGGGGTGGAGGGTGGGGGGAATGAAAACGTGATTTCAAGGAGATACAAAATATGCCATCGCAGGAGATTCAATAAATGTTGGTAAATATACACCATATGTCCCTAAAATATACATTAAATCTTAACAAATTGTAGGCCCAAAACTCATCAACAAGAAAAGAGATTTACAGATGAGGTTAATGTTTGTAAGAACGAATTTCTCATGGAGAAAGACAATAATGGTCAGGCCAGATATATATAACATTTCATGAAGAAGAAAATAATGGTAAAATCGATATGACATTTCATAAAGTGGATCCCTATCTAATATCCGCGATATCTGAGCTCATAAATTGAAGTTTAAACTTGAAAAGCAAGCTCACATTATCTTAATGATCCCATATAAGAGATTTAATAATGACAAAATGGAGGAGAAAAATAAGAACAAAGGTGTTTCGTGCACCCAGACACATGCACATTTCCATCTAATGATGATGTTCTTGAGGGTGCATTACTAATTTACTTCCTTCATCTTGTTGAATTATCTGTAGACACAGTAAACGAGCCTACCACAACCTAGTTTAGGTGTCTTACAGGATTCTTTAGGTTGCTTTCCCTAGATTGAGTCCATGCCCATTAACTAGCTTACATCTTGTAATCTTTAACTTTGTTAAAGGTCAATGTGTTGGCATTCTCTCACTCCAACACAAACATCACTTACTTTGGCATGTTAATTGAATCCCTTTGGCTTTGTGGTTAGCTCACTTGTGAGTTGGTGGATGTGCATTGTGTGTATCCTATCCTTACATGCCTAGCAGAATGTTGGAAATACACTACAATATTAAAATCCACTCTGCTCTATTAGTATCTCAGGAACAAAAACATTTCAATGGTGAAACTCTAGCACATCTTGTGTTTCATGTTTGGAATTCTATTTCTTTTCATACCTGGTTTTTAATTTTTTAAACCCGAGGATAACTAGTTTCAAATGTGAATTGCCTATGCATTGCTTCGGGACATTGCATCTTGATATGCACATGTTAACAGTTAATTACAACCTGCTAGGTGTTTGTCTCATCAATATAGCTTCAGGCCTTGGCTCTTTTCTATCCAAAAAGACTTCTTAAATTAGAAACATGTCACGTCCATAATTTTCAATGACCAGCATTTTGCACAAGTTTTCAGAAAACAAAATATTTGATGTGACCAGAGTTTATTGCACGAACATATAGCAGTCAGAATGTAATCTGTTTCAGATTTTGATATTTTATGTTTGACTTTACAAGAGCATTTACTAGATAAGTTTCTTTCATCAGATCTAAAACTGTGAGTTACGGCAGTCATGATTTTGCTTAGAAACATTGTTTTCTGTAGGAACTTGCTGTTGATGTATGTAGCATCGGACAGGTACTTCCAAATCGTTTTTTTGTCTAACATGTGCAAGTCATCCTTAATACCTCTCAGGACTTAGGAGATTCATTTCAATAAAATGATTATTAAAGTCAATGTACTTTTATAATTAATGGAGTTTAATTTAATTAAATGCCGAAGTATTTGGCATTAGTGAATTAAATTAAATCCTAGCCATTAGATCTAAAATGAGGGTGAGATATAATCTCAGCCTTTGATCACTTTGGAGATCTAAGGCTTTGGAATTAGGGTAAACTCAAGATTATAATAGGCAGTCTATGTGAGAGGAGTAGACACACACAGAATGAGTGATTGAGATCTCATTGATTGGGTGGAGGAGTTTCATCCAAGTGTGCAGGGGCAGGGTCCAAGGAAAGGAGCAAAGGGGCAGCAAAGGAATAGCAGCCAGGTCTGTTAGGCTAGGCTATTTGCTGATTTGTATTTTCCTCAGGTGGACCATTATCCCAGGACAGGACCCCAGATTTTATCTAATAAAATCAACAAGGTACTAGTTTTCCCTTAGGGATTTTTCCAAGGGTATTTTACCCAGAAATTACGTGTGTACTTTGTGTATGGTTTCCTTATTGTGCTTCCTCTGTAATGCTTCGTTAAAACTCAACCGTGCTTTTATTCAGTTAAATCTGCTTAATAATTTATTGAAGCAAAGGTTTACTAGGATGTAATGTTCCCAAACAGATTTGCTAGGAACATTGAAGTTTTATGTGTTTTCTGGTTGTGGTATTTCGTCAAACAGTTTGCTTGTAGAGTATTTCTGGGTTGTTTATGGTTTGATATTTATGTGTTTTTGCAGCCAATAGTTGCATATAACAAATAGATAAGAAGATAACTAAACTTCAGCAAAAACCCATGAAGAACAATACAATAAAATAGCCACAAATCAGATCTGACCTTTATTTATTAAATAAGCCACTCCATACATGAAATATTCAGATCTGGAAATACATATATCAAATTGGTTCTATGGCTGTAGGTAGCTCCAAAAACAAGATAGAACAATGAGATGCAGCTCCTAAATTTCTCCTAACACCTCCTTAAGTCTGGATCTCCAAAATGGCTCTGTTCCTTGACACTGTATGATCACCCTGGTTGGAAAGTGCAACCCACTGGTTGTAGAAACCCAAGCAAATTCGGCCTCTTCAGAAATGGCCTCAAACCCTCTGTAAAATGATGCCCAACTGTAGATCTGAGGATGGAAAACACAAGAGAAGAGATCCCTTTGTTGTAGCAACAGATTCAACCCTCCAATTGACTATATCTCTAAGTGCCAATGCGCCCTCCTTGAGGAATTTCGCCCAGCTCTGAGAAATGATAAATCTGGAGGATAAGAAACCCCCACAAGTGCCAAAAGAGGCACTCTGATGAAGGCAAAGAGCCTCCAATCAAGATCTGGCCCAAAACCAAGCTTTACAAACCAAATTGAACTCTCCTTTGCTAACTGGTGTGCCCTCTCTGCAGAAACCCTCTAAGTTGCGCCCTCTTTCACTAACTGATGATTGGAATGGATCTAAACTGAGATAGAAACCGAAGTAGAATGGTGAGGGAGGAATCTTTCACCTCCTTGGCCAAGCTTGGATCAAGAAAGGTGGAATCTTTCACCACCGAGCTAATCTCTAGGGTTTGTTCAATCAAAACCCCCAAGTGCATGGGCTCTCTAGCAAGAAGCCAAACATCAAAATGATAAACAACATAATAAGAGAATAGAGGCCCATATCTCTCTTTTATCCCCCCTGTTCACCTTTTCCCTCCAAGTGACTTTTACTTTATTTTTATTATTTAATTAAATCACTTTATTAATTAATTGGCCTTTTTGCCTCTAAAAAGTGATTTATTCATCCCTATGGCTTCTCCGGCCACTGAAAGTCACTTCTCATCATCTAATCCTATAGTGCTCCTCCTCCCAATTCTGATGAGCTATTACACTAAGAGGTCTCTCCAAGTATTATGCCCAAAATGACCTTCTTAGTGAAATTAATTAAAATATGACCCATAAGAACTCAAAATTACAGAAATCGTTGGAATGCAACGAAACCAAAGCCAAGATGTGCGGAATGGATCCTGATGATGAAATATGATGAACGATGAAAGTCGGGCCCAATAAAACCCCTCAATATCTCCTGAACTTGTTGTCACCCCCATCTGCTACTTTGGACATAATTTTTGGACATAATAATGTCCAAAAATGGGGACATTACATAGGAAGTAACTATCAGGTGTAAGTTAGGAAAATTTAACACTTGCAATGTAGGCATGGATTTTAAAAAACCAATAAGCACAAAATAAATGCAGACAGAACCTTAATCATCGGTGGAAAAAAAGGCAAGCGTCTTTTGAGCAGTAAAGTGCAAATATTGTGATTTGTTTGACAGTGTTTTGTAGCTGCCCCCATAACATAAAAGAAATGCATACGAGATTTCACCCTTTCTATCACATCTGTGTGTCCCGTATTAAATTTTTGCACCCTGCATTTGGACTTTTGGTCAAGCAAGAAACATTTAGTAGACATCATAAAGGTTTATTAGGTTATTGTTGGGAAATACCCTAGGGTATATTGGGTTATTATTTAATAATATATGCAGCTGATTTTTGTTCTATGACCCCCTCTTGATCGTTATTAACTTCTTCTTTTGTTACTTGACATCATCTCAACTGTTTTCTTCATCGTTGAACTTGCAGCATATTGTTCTTGCACAATAAAAACAACTTAAAGCTTTTGGACGCTTAAAGTCCTTAGCACAAAACAGAAGATGGGTTCACTGTCCGAAGAAAGTTCCATGGACACCTCAGTCTATACTACTCAATATAAAGAAAAAATTCTAGACATGTTGAAGAGGCGGCTAAAAGTTGTTGATTTCATAGTAGAGATTAACCGTATGCATAAATTAAGTGGTAGAAAAATAATAACATGCAAAGGGATCTCCAATATATATACCAAATATAGTGCTCATGAAAAAATAAGAGAGGAATAATGCAAAACAAAAGAGCATGGAATTTTAATCATGGCTCACCTAAGTGACCGCTAAATTATTGAGTAAGAACAAAGACTTGCAATTAATAGTTACAAGATGCCAATGAGGCCATGTATTGATCTCTCACTACTTGATATTTATACATAACATGCCAATGGGCATGAATCTTAGCATGGTAACCCTAGATGAGATAATGATTGTTCTCACCAAACACAACACATTAGAATAATTATATTCATACTCGTTAACAATTTTTTATGGCATTGCATAAGCATGTTGGCTCAATGCACTTTATCCATCCTGATTAGTGTCAACATTGACGAGTAATTGCCACACTCTCCAACAATCTCCCACTTGGAAATTCTTCTAACGAGGTTGTACGCCCACCTTTCCTCTACAAGAAACAAACTTCTTTACATCCAAAGCCTTGGTCAAAGCATCAGTTGCATTGTCTTGAATCTTCACCTGGAGTCACCTCACCTGACTCCATCACTTCTCTGATATAGTGGAATTTTGCCATGATATGCTTTGTTCTTGAATGGAATTTGGGATACTTTGTCAAATAAATAGCACTTTGACTATCACACCATAAGGGCATGGGGCCTTGTTTGAAACCATCTCCACAAAAACATTGTAGCCAAACCACTTCTTTAGATGCTTGGGCAACCATTTGTTGCCTCTTTCTCCTCCAACTTACAACATCTCCAAACAAGGTAAAAATATAGGCACTTGTAGACCTTCACTTAACCACATCACTACCAAAGTCAAAGTCAATGAAACCATGCAATTGAAACTTGTTGCTTCCATCTCCATGATAGCAAATAGCATAATCCTTGATGCCCTATAGGTATCTTAATATTCTCTTGACAATTGTCCAATGTTGTTTACCTGGCCTAGCCATAAACCTACTCACACCTCTCACCATTGTTGGATTTTCCTTATTTACAGAGCATTAGTGTTACTAGTGTTCTTTTACTTTGTTATCATTAACATATATATATCATTTACTGAGCAGTAGCAGCATAAACAAGAGACAAAAAGAACACAAGAGATTTATCCTTGGAAAACCCCAAATGGGGGAAAAACCCGGCAACCTTTCTTAGATAGATTTCATTCACCAAGCAAATCCAATCAGATAAACCCTAGCACAAGTGCTAGCTCAACCAGAAATACCACCTCAGCTGCAGCAGCACCACCACCATACAAAGGTAGCGCACCTCCTTGAGGGGTAGTGCACAAGAGAGAGATACCAAAAGACTGAACAAGAAGAAACTGAGTCACTACAGCAGTTGTGTCTTCTTCTCCAAACTTGCGCCTTGCTTCTGTGTAGCTGGGAGACTGTGAGTGAGTGAACAAATGAGCTAAGGCGCCTCCTTATTTAAAGTCTTCTCGTCCTTCTAACTGGGCCGACTTCTCTTCTGGGAAGGAGTCTTTTTCATTATACTTTATTCTTATGGGCCGACTTCTCTTCTAGGGTATTTCAACATCTATCCAATGGATCTCTTGCTTCCGGAATCTTCTCCGCATCTAAGAAAGGTCATCTAGGAGGGAAAGATCCTCCCGCATCTACCAAAACATCAACACTCCCTCTTAGCTAGGGAGGCATCTTTCATGATGTCTTCATCTAGTAGTTCCACTAACTACTCTACAATCTGCTAGCATGCACACGACTGCTACAATGCCTTCGATAGCTCGAATCATYARCACAGTCTCTATGATCAAACTGTAGCACACACAGCTACATCCAAACGATCTRGTAATCTCCATGACAATCAGCTAGTAGCACAAAGCTACTACAATGTCATCCAATAGATCACAACTGCTGCCAAGTAGTACAMAACTACTATCTAGTGACACACAATCACTGCCAGTGGACCACATCCACTATAGTAGCACACAACTATTGTCCAGAGACACACAGTCTTCGCCAGTGGTACTCAACCACCGAAGTAGCACACAGCTATTGTCCRAAGTCACACAGCCTTCGCCAATGGAACACATCCACCGAAGTAGCACACAGCTACTGTCTGGAGTCACACAGCCTCCACCAGTGGAACACATCCACCRAAGTAGCACACATCTACTGTCCAGAGTCACACAGCCTCCGCCAGTGGAACACATCCATCGAAGTAGCACACAACTATTGTCCGGAGACACAGTCTCCGCCATAGTCTTATGACTATGCGTGTGATGTTTATTCTCTCAATAGGTCTGACAGTGCATTACCCCCTTAGTCACCTCACATGACTGATCCAAGGAACCCTTGGCCAGAGGGGTTAGCCGACATGAGAAGAAACAGCACACCTCCCTCTCAACGAGGGTGGACATTCGGCAACACTCCAAGCTTGTCCCTGAAGTACTCATACTTCACTCTTGACAAGGGCTTGGTGAGAATGTATGTTATCTGCTCGTCCATGGATATGAACTGGAGCTCCACAGCTCCTCTCTGCACCATGTCCCAAATGTAATGATATTTGATCTCTATATGCTTAGACCTGTCATGGAATACAGGGTTCTCGGTAAGCTTCACGCAACTTTGATTGTCACAATGTATCAAAGTTGGCTCCAATTCTAGATCAAATATCCCAGCTAGCAACTTTTGGAGCCACACTGCTTCACAACTTGCCACACTTGTTGCGATATACTCTGCTTCTGATGTACTGAGTGTCACTGATGTCTGCTTCCTGCTCAACCGTGAGATCATGCTTGATCCCAGACTAAAACAGCATCCGAAAGTACTCTTTCGATCCACTGCACTCCCTGCCCAATAAGAATCTGTATATCCCTGCAACTTCACATCTCCACTTGAGACATATCTCAATCCATATAAAACCGTACCACGAAGGTACCTCAACATATGCTTTGCTGCCATCCAATGTACCTGTCTAGGTTCAACCATGTGTTGACTCAAGGTATTCACTACAAAGCATATGTCTCGCCTAGTGTTAACCAGGTACATCAAGGATCCAATCAACTGTCTGTATATAGTGGGATCCACCAAATCTGAAGATTTGTCACTCAAGAGCTTCAGATTTATCGTCATAGGTGTGGTCATGGACTTGCAGTCCATCATCCCGAATTTCTTCAGGATCTCAACAGTATATTTTCCTTGGCTAAGGAAAATCGATCTCCGCCACACTTCTAATCCCAAGAAGTAATGCATCAAACCTAGATCCTTCATCTCGAACTCTGAAGCGAGCTCCCTCTTACACCCATCAACGAGCTTCTCGTCCCCTGTTAGAAACAGGCCATCTACATATAGAACCAAGATCAATGGGCATTCATTCTCAACCTTCTAGTAAAGGTTAGGATCTGCCTCACTCTTGGTAAATCCCAAGCTCATCAAATATCCATCTATCCTGGCATACCATGCCCTAGGTGCTTGCTTCAACCCGTACAAGGCCTTCTTCAGTCTGCACACATGGGACTCCTTCCCATGGATCACGAAGCCTTGTGGTTGTTCCATGTACACTTCTTCCTCTATTACACCATTCAAGAAAGCAATCTTGACGTCCATCTAGTGTAATTTCCATCCCATTGCGGAAGCAATCAAAATGATTGATCTAATGGAAGTGTATTTTTCTACAGGACCAAAGTTTCGTCATAGTCTTCTCCCTCTTTCTGGGAGAACCCTCTAGCCACAAACCTTGCCTTATACTTCTCTAAAGGAGCCTTTGGGAGCTGCATGTCCTTCAGCTTCCTGCAAGGTGTTCCGAAGCCAAGCTGGTCTCTTCCTGGTAACCACAGTTTCTTCAAGTAGATCTATGGTTTCTGACTCTACCATATCATTCTGAACTTCTAGGAAGGTTTCTTCAAGTGTAGAGTCTACCATGACTGCATCTTTGGGAGCCTTTTGCTCTATTCAGTCCTCATCTATGCGAGATTCCCTTGATCTTTTGAAGGCTTCATCTTCGTCAAATGTTACATCCTGGCTGATCTAGATCTATCTCTGCCCTGGAATGTAAATTCTATAGGCCTTCGAAGTCTCACTATATCCAATGAATGTGCCCTTCTTTCCTGAAAATTCCAATTTCATTCTCATTTCCTTGGGAACATGTATAAACATTGGACAACCAAAAATCCTCAAGTGACTGACTTCTGGCTTCTTTCCGGTGAACACCTCTTCGGGTGTCTTGTTCCCCAATATCTTATGAGGGCTTATGTTCTACACGTATACATTCATACTGGATACTTCTGCCCATAAGTGAATGGGTAGGCCCTAGTCATGTATCATCGATTTTGTTGCTTCTATGATGGATTTGTTCTTTCTTTCTGCAACCCCATTCCGCTGGGGGTTGTAGGGAGTTGTAAGCTCCCTATTAATCCCTGCTTCTTGGCAAAAGTCTTTAAACTCCTTTGAGGTGTACTCACCTCCATTATCAGATCTCAAAACTTTAATCTTCCTCTCAGAGAGATTCTCAACTAAAGCCTTGAACCCTTAAAACTTGTTAAGGACTTCATCTTTTGCTTTCAAGAAGTAGATCCATGTCTTCCTGGAATAGTCGTCTATGAACAACACATAGTATACAAAATTGCTAAGTGATGGCACCATCATCTGTCCGCATACATCGGAGTGTATCATGTCCAAAATACCTTTGGATCTGCTATCATTGCTTGTAAAGCTTCCCTTGACATTCTTGCCAAGTGCACAACCTTTGCATACTCCGTCATGGTCTATCTAGATTTATGGTAGACCTGTAACCATTTTGCTCAAAACTGGTAATGATCTATAGTTCAAGTGAGCAAGCCTTCGACACCATAGTTAACTGGAACTAACACTATTGTGTACAAGGGCTTGTTCTTGGTGTCCCTTCAACTTATACAGTCCTCCCTCTCGGAAACCAATCACAGTGGCTTTATTTATGCTTGAATTCTTGGGCCATAGAAGGACTTGGCCATCCACAAAAGCTACCCTAAAACCTTTATCTTCTAAAGTTGAAATAGATAGAAGATTCTTCTTGAAACCTTGTACAAATAGTAAATCTTTAATTGAAAGAGGGTTACCTGATTCAAGTTGTAAGGAGGCTTCTCCAATGCCTTTCATTGCATGCTTGGAATTGTCTCCAAGCACCACTTGAAGTGAGAAGTCCTTTTTTGTTAATTTTGATAGAGAGTTTCTGAATCTGGTCATATGCTTGGAAGCACTGCTATCTATGAGCCAAGTATCGCTTCCTTGAGTGATGGTTCCGATGAGTGCTAAAATGAATTCAAATTCTTCATCTTTAGGTGTGTGTTCTTCAGCATCAGTTGCATGTGCATGGTGCTTCTTCTTCTTTTCCTTCTAATGTTTGTGAGGACATTGTGCAGCGTAATGTCCCATCTTCCTGCAATTGAAGCATTGAATCTTTGGCATATCCCTCTTACGACGTGGCTTCTTAGACTTCCTTGGACTGCCTTCTTCTCTTTACTTTCTCTTCTTCACTTGTGCTGCAAGTGTTTCGTTTTCCTCGTCATCTACCTTTTGTTTCTTGGACATCAATCTAGATTCCTCTTGAGAGCAATCTTCCCATAACTTGTCAAACTTGGGTAACTTCCTTCTTGCACAAATTCCTTGGACAAATGGGTCCCAAGAGGGAGGGAAACCATTTAGCGTAGTGGTTACTAGTTCAGCATCTTCTACTGGATCTCCAATGGCTGATAACTGGTTTTTTATCTGTGAGATCCTTGTAGAGAAGTTGGTTATCATCTCTAACTTGTTCATAGTCACATTTTTGAGTTGATGTCGTAGGGTAAGCTTCTGACTGGTTTTCTTGCTTTCATAGAGTCTGGTTAGGGCATCAAACATCTCCTTTGCAGTCTTTAGTTCTAATACATTGGGTATCAGGTGATCCTTGATTGAGTCTGTCAAGATCCTCTTGGCCTTGACCTCATTCTTCTTGAACTTTGCCTTTGCTTCTTCATCTTTGGGTTCTGGAAGCATCTTCTTGACATGATCCAACAATTCATTCTCTTCTAGAATGAGTTGTATTCTATGCTTCCAGGATCTGAAATTATCTGCTCCATCCAATCTATCTTCAACTCTCATGTTGGTTGACATTTTCGTTGGTAGAAACCCTAGCACTGAAAAACCTCGATTTTTCAAACTTCACCAAGCTGCACGCTGAGGGTTTCAGGGGGTGCGCTAGGTTAGGGTGCACTGTTGTGTGAAGGAATTATTCCCAACGTCCTTGGGATAGTGCTCAATGAGCTTGACAAAGTATTGCAGTTGCAAGGTGCTGCAAGGTGTCGTTGTAGCGATCTTCTTTCGATTGGTCAAATTGTTCTTAAGGTAACCAGCTCTGATACCATGTTGGATTTTCCTTATTTACAAAGCATTAGTGTTACTACTGTTCTTTTACTTCGTTATCATTAACATATATATATATCATGTACTGAGTGGTAGCAGCATAAACAAGAGACAAAAAGAACACAAGAGATTTATCCTGGGAAAACCCCAAATGGGGGAAAAACCCAGCAACCTTTCTTAGATAGATTTCGTTCACCAAGCAAGTCCAATCAGATAAACCCTAGCACAAGTGCTAGCTCAACCAGAAATACCACCCTAACTGCAGCAGTAGCACCATACAAAGGCAGCACACCTCCTTGAGGGTAGCGCACAAGAGAGAGATACCAAAAGACTAAACAAGAAGAAACTAAGTCACTGCAGTAGCTGCATCTCCTTCTCCAAACTTGCGCCTTGCTTCTATGTAGCTGGGAGAGTGTGAGTGAGTGAACAAATGAGCTAAGGTGCCTCCTTATTTATAGTCTTCTTGTCCTTCTAGTTGGGTTGACTTCTCTTATGGGAAGGTGTCTTTTTCATTATACTTTATTCTTATGGGCCGACTTCTCTTCTAGGGTATTTCAACATCTGTCCAATGGATCTCTTGCTTCCGGAATATTCTTTGCATCTAAGAAAGGTAATCTAGGAGGGAAAGATCCTCCCGCAGCTACCAAAACATCAACAACTACAGGGGCTAAGTCTAGTCTTGTGCACACGATGCATACATCAACTTTACAATTGCACTAGAATATGACACTCTTGTCATTTCTTCTTCTTCCTGCTTATTCTTAGGACTTGAAATGGAGTATTAACTGGCATACATATTGTAGTAGGTCGAAAGAGACCTGCATGGGCTTGTTAAACTCTGCAGGAGGCAGAAGGACATGCAGCTCCTTGTGGTACCTTCCGAGAGAGCAAGAGACCTCAGAGATATTCATGTTATGCTGCAACTATGAGCCACATCATTGATTCTGAGCCTTCCTGTTATGAGGAGGCATCTAGTCAGCCAGTATGGCGAGATGCCATGATGGAGGAGTATCAATCCATCACGAAGAATGATGTGTGGGATATTGTTTCGAGACCTGAGGGGAAGTCTGTAGTGACTTCCAAGTGGATCTATAAGATCAAACACACAGTTGACGGGAGCATCGAGAAGCACAAAGCGAGATTTGTTGCTAGAGGATTCTCTCATGTGGAGGGAATAGATTATGAGGAGACTTTCTCCTGTTGCTCGATACACTTCTATCCGGACGATTATTGCCCTTGCAACATCCATGGGTTGGAGACTACATCAGATGGATGTGAAGACGGCCTTTCTCAATGGAGAGATTGAGGAAGAAGTATACATCGAGCAGATACACTTCTATCCGGACAATTATTGCCCTTGCAGCATCCATGGGTTGGAGACTACATCAGATGGATGTGAAGACAGCCTTTCTCAATAGAGAGATTGAGGAAGAAGTATACATCGAGCAGCGAGATGGTTTCGTGATACATGAGGAGTCTCATGTGTGCAAGTTGAAGAAGGCCTTGTATGGACTCAAGCAGGCACCTCGAGCTTGGTATGTGATGATTGATGGACACCTGATGAGTTTGGACTTCATCAAAAGTGTTGTTGATCCCAACCTGTACTACAAGATTGTTAATGGTGAGTACCTAATTTTGGTCCTCTACGTTGATGATTTATTCCTCACCGGTACAGAGAGCCTTATTGTTGAATGCAAGTATGTGTTGGCCTCTGATTTTGAGATGAAGGACCTTGGTATGATGCACTACTTCTTGGGACAAGAGGTGTGGCAGAGAATTGATGAGATATTCCTGATTCAAGTGAAGTACACAATTGAGATATTGAAGAAGTTTGGGATGTTGAACTGTAAGCCCATGGCTACACCAATGGTGACGAATATGAAGAAATTAAGTGTCTTCTTTTGATTCCGACGAGATTGATCCGATCCTGTACAGACAGTTGATTGGATCATTGATGTATCTGGTTAACACCAAACCAGATATTTTCTATGCAGTGAGTGCACTTAACCAATTTATGAGTCAACCGAGACAGACACACTGGATTGTTGTGAAGCATGTGTTGAGATACCTGTGAGGCACAGACTGACATGGTCTGAGATATACTTCCAGTATTGACAAGAGATTGGAGGGATATACCGACTCTGATTGGGTAGGGAGCACAGTGGACAGGAAGAGCACCTTCGAGTGTTGCTTCACTATGGGTTCTTACATGGTTTCCTAGTGTAGCAGGAAACAGACTTCTGTGGCTTTGAGCACCGCGGAAGCAGAGTACATTGCATTGAGTGTGGAAGTCCGTGAAGCAATGTGGCTTCTCAAGCTCCTTGCAAATTTATTTGGACATGTGTCGGATTCCACCATTATTCATTGTGATAACCAAAGTTGTGTGAAGCTCTCAGAGAATCCAATGTTTCATGACAAATTGAAACACATTGAGATCAAGTACTATTACATCCGAGACATGGTGCAGAGGAAGGAAGTATTGGTGCAGTACCTTCCTACAGATGAGCAGGTTGTTGATGTTCTTACCAAACCCCTTACCATGACGAAGTTCGAGTACTTCCGTGACAGACTTGGCGTGGCAGAGAATGCCTCCCTCACTGAGAGGGAGTGTTGATGTTTGCAGCTTCCTGAGCCATTCTCCAGGTTGTACTCCTCTGTGACTGAGTTGAGTTGATCTATGAGGACACTTATCTAAGAGGGATAAGTGGGGTTGTGATTATATCCCAACGTCCCTTGTAGAGAGCACATGAGGACACATCCCTTGTGGAGAGCACATGAGGACATGTCAAGGGAGTTGATCTTGACGTCACACACTATGGGGAGTTGACCCTAGTGTTTCTAGAGGGAGTCGCCTCTAGAAGTCCACATGGGAGTGCCATGTGTGGCAGACCTTTTGCTACAATGTCTCGAGTAAGCATCGGGCGGACCTTCTAGATTGGGGTTGCAAACCAAGGGAGATAGGATGCATTTATCACAAAGGTCTACTTGTGGTAAATGGGCCCAGGCATAGTCCTTCCTTGATCATGACAAGGAATAATATGGACTCGAGGTGCTTGAGGTGTTTTCCATGTGTCAGTTAACATCGGGCTAACATCCACTCAAAGGGGTGTACCTATGGTGAACAACCCTTCTGTGGTCTTTGTCCTAGTCATGGTGATTTGACAAGGAATGATAAAGACTCAAGATGCTAGATGCTATCACATGCAAACACAGAGTGAGCCTAATCTCAAAGAGTATCAATTGGCTCAGAGGGAAAGCCGCAGAAGGAGTTTCTGTTGAAATATTGTAACTTCGAAGAATATTCTAATTACATTTGAGTTATTATCTTATAGATCAAATCCCCTTTTGTGGATTGATCAAACCATATTTATATGGTAGTAATTGTAAAGTTGGCCTCTAGGGTTTATAAAGTGGTTTTAACCACTCTTGGAAGAAGTCGACCCTACTAAGTAAAGAGACATAACCCTAGCACCTCCTCAGCTAGTATTTATAAGTGAGGATGGCGCCTCACTTGCTCATCCACTCACTCACACTTTTAGTGCGCATCTTTTGAAGGAAGTTGCAGTTGCAGGAGGAAGGAGAAGAGAGGCGCATGCTCAGTCCTAGTTTATTCTTGGGGATTTGGTCTTAGTCTTGGCATTGTATTGACAATCTATTATTGAGGAAGTTTTTGTTGGGTTTTCTCCCCCATGAGGGTTTCCCAAGATAAATGTTGTGTACCTTGTGATTGTATTTCTTTCAGTGATCCTCTTTGTGTTGTTGTTTTGGAAATGTATTGAGTAAATAGAAAATAACCTAATAACAGCATTAAACTTAACATAGAATCAGAGCTTGACTGACTAGAGCACCTTTCACTAGGTATCTAAAAACGTCACTGTTGTCATACAAGAAAATTAGGGCTTTGTACAGAAGAGGAATTTATGACCAAAACCTATCTAGGGAAGTGTGCCCTACCCTAGCGCATCTTTTGGCAGCTTCAGCGCACCTTTTCAATGGCCAGATTCTTCAAAAAGTCAAATCCTAGTTTTGAGTGGTACCAGAAAACCAAAACCAGTACTAGAAGTACCAGTCCAGATTTGCGCAGGTCAAGTTTCAAGGGGTAAATCTTGGAATTTTTGGAAACAATCAGCTCCAGCCAACTTGCCTCAACCCGGCACATCTCCTGGTAAGTTCAGATTCATTTTCTGAGCACTTTCATTTTCTGGTCATTTTCCTAGCTCCAGGTCAAGATGTCTTGCAAGCACCAAGCTTGTTGACAAGTTAGAAGGTGTGGAAAATTTTTGTGCCTGAAAGTATAGAATTGGACTCATTCTTGAAGAGAATGACCTTGCAAAATTCATAAAAGAAAATGTACCGGAACTCGTAGAAGAAGCAGCAAAAGAGAAGTACAAGAAGGATATGATTAGGGCC
>JASDQU010587794.1:114457-129606 GCA_032191745.1 Picea mariana | reverse complement strand
GAGAAAAACAACGAGCCACAAATCTCACTTTGTATTTCTCAATACTTCCATTAGTTGTATATTTGATCTTGAATAACCATTTGGAGGTGACCACTGATTTTCCATCCAGTCTTGGAACCACTTCCCATACATCATTTTTTCATGATGGATTGATATTCTTCCACCATGGCATCTTTCCATACTTGTTGCTTAGCAGCATCCTCATAGATGGTGGGCTCTGCATCGCTAATCTGAACCATAAGAGCCACATAACCTGAATATCTTTGAGGTCTATTACTCTCTCTGAATGTACCTGAAGGAGCAGCATGTTTTTTCTGCCTCTCGCAGAATTTCTCTACACCAGACAGGCTTCCTCTTAGCAGGAGGTACCTCCAGAGGTCTCTCTATCTGATCTACTGGATCCATAGTATCAAACTGATCCAGTGGGTCTTCAGGTTCCTCCATCTCTGTATCCAGCTACAACTCTTTAGATTGCTTAAATGGGGCTTCTCCATGAAATGTTACATCCATGCTTACCTCGATATATCTTTGGCCTGGAACATAGATCCTGTAGGCCTTGGATGTTTCATTGTACCCAACAAAAATTCCTTTCTTCCCAGAAGACTCCATCTTAGTTATTTTCTCTTTCGGAAAACTGTGCGACATACTATGGATGACATGCATAACACTATTGAGCTCACGTACCAGGGACAATGGCTCAATTATAATTTTCAGGATTCTAGTGTCCAGGCCAATGGCCCGACTCAAATGAACATATCTGATGAGTTCCCAAAAGCAGGGAGAATAACCCATCCTAATAATAAATGACTCAAATGAGAACTTGTCGAACTCTCGTACCAGGGATAATGGTCCAACTAACCAAGACAAACTATTGGGTCCACAGACCTGGGAAAATGACCCAGCTTGTATCAATTACAACATGTATATGCTGAGATCACAGCTTCTTTGGACATGTGACAATACAAATTGAAATCTAGACCTGTTCTTGCTGTGAAAATTGACAATCAAGCACAATTAACAAACTACATAGGATACATACCTTGTACTTCGATAAACTGTTGTTGTCACAAAGATGCCACTGCTAAAAGAATGTGACAATACCTTGGACTACTATAACTAGCAGCTCTATTCTTCTGATGGAGATACCATAAGATATTCTGAACCTTTCCTTCTAGATCTCAAAACTGTGACTTGTCATATATAACTGAGTGTATGATTGCATAGGTACTTTTCTTTACTGTTGTTTGTCCAAGAATATAAACAAGATATTCATGGTGACAACCTGTTGTCTTACTTGATGTCCTATCTCTAGTTGACTTACTCAGTACATGTGGATGAGGGTTTGAATGCAATTCGTTGCCTCCTATAGCGTTGTCGTATACAGGTCTCTTCTGCTGTCCAAAACTGCAGAGATATCATCTCCTTGTGCAAACGTTTTGAGGCTTCCATTTTCTTCATTATCATAGGTGTCCAAATGACCTAGCCTCAAGCCTCCTTCAAGATTGTCATAAACTACAGACATAGCCCAGTGTTTATTAGAGATAACGAAGCAAATGTTTTGATCACCGTTTTGGCATTTTCTAATTCTGCATCATCTAGAGAAACAAGACGAGAGTTGAAGTCTTCCAACATCTTTGTTTTTCCTGTAAAAACATCTTCCTTATTGCCACTGTCCTGTAGGTTTCTTTTGTTGTCTAGATAAAGCTCTTGGCTTCCCAAGACTGTCCCTCCATAACTGGCCAATAACATCCCTGATATTTTGTCCAACACTGGTCTGAAACCTTCCCTTGACAAACTCTAAAATCACACTACCTTTTGTCACCAAGTGACTAGTCCTTGGACTGTTGTCCTTTGGACCTCTACCACAGTCCGAACTTTTGGACTCAAAACCAGTCAACAGTAGAGCATAACATAGCTCTAAAACCGGTCACTAAACTCTGTCACAATAAGCCCAAATCAAGTACTTACCTATATTCTTGTTTCTAAAACTCGGACTGATATCCTACCTGAAATTTGCTTGAGATACACACCAGGACGGACTTTAAAAGATTCTTAAGACTTGCCTAGAATGAGCTCTGATATTTTTCTTGAATTTGCTCCTCAAGCTCACATAGCAGAATTTAGATATGCCCCAAAACTTGCGCCCAAGTTGGATCTACAGCTCAGTCTGGAACAAGACTGAACTTTTCCTTAAATCTGGTCTAAGAAAAGGTCATGAAGTCCGCCTTAGCTCTGAGATTATAGCAGACCTGTACCATGCCTTAAACTCACCTCAAACAGACCTTAAAACTTCATTTAAGCACTCCTGAAATATTCGCCCAGACATCCTTCCATATTCCCTGGAATATTCTGTGCTTAGCCTTATCTTCCTCTGTGAAAATGCCCTCTTTCAGGTTGGCTCTGATACCATGTTGGAATTTGCTTAAGCAGTTAACAGTAGTCAGTATTTATTTGTGTTCTTGAACTTTTATTCACTAGAACATTAACTGAAGCATAAGGATAACTGAAAGAAAGACATTCACAGTGTGCACAAGTATTTATCCTGGGAAACCCTCAAGGGGATGAAAACCCAGCAAAACTTCTTCTGATATATTTATCAGTAAAACAAGTACAATGACAGTACAAGACTTCTCTTCTTGAGAGAGATACGTCAATAGCACTTACTGCTGATTCTGTGTCTTCAAACTCCTCTCAACCTCTACCCAGACCTGTAGCTTTTGTTGTTCACTTGCTGCTGTCACAAATCTGCTCTTTAAGGCTGCCCTGTAGTTTGCCTCATAACAGGGTTAATGGCTGCCTCAAATCTGCCCTGAAAGTTGCCTTAGAAAGGATTAATGTACCTCTGAATAGGCCTCCTAGCTGCTGCCTTGGAACAGACTTATTCTGCTTTTTGTGTGCTGCCTCAAAACAGTATTATTCTCCTCCTAGCCGCTGCCCCAGAACTGTGTTATTCTCCTCCTAGTTGCTGCCCCAGAACTGTGTTAGCTTTCCTCAGAATAGTTGGCTTAGAGTTGCTGCCTTCTTAGTGAAAAATTTGATACAAATGAGGGTCACCTCCCCTTCCTTTATATAGGATAGGCCACCCCCTACGTTAGGGCCGACCTAGGTTAGGGTAGGGCTGACCTAGGCTAGGTTAGGGGGGTGACCTAGGCTAGGGTAGGGCCGACCTAGGCTAGGTTAGGGGGCCCACCTAGACTAGGTTAGGGGGGCGACTTACCCAGGTCGGTTAGAGGAGGGAAGTTAGGAGGAGGCCAACTTGTAGGAGGGCTGCTTGGAGGCCAACTTTCCCAAGCCAGGAAAAAAAAATATCCTCTGCAGCTGCATAAATTTTAACATCCACATCATCATTTTGTGCACTTGTCAACATATGGAGCATACATTAGCCACTTGGAGGTTTATCTACTTGGCACATGTGAAGATCCTTCTCCAAAGCACATTTTTTAAGGCAGACAACTTCAGGGGAAGTTATCTTTTGACAGAGTGCCCAAAATTCCGCCATATTAGTGCCATTAGATGCAAAATTGTCACTGGATTTGCAAAATGGGGTTATAATAGAAAATCAGGCAAAAATTGACCAGGTTACAATGTTGTTGGAATTTGTCATCCAAAATTTATCGCTACGTTTTGAAGCCTCTAGAAGCTTCTAGAAGGGCTGCACCTGATCTTCTGCTTGTTCTCACACGTGTGAATGAGTTGTTGCATATTTTGGGGGTTAGTTAGGGGGCACCCTTGTTCTAGGGCCTCCTTTTGACCCACACATGTAAAATTAGTTGTTATTTGTTCACTTTGAGGAGTTTGTTGTAACCTCCAATGGTTTTCTTGTTGATGTTTTGTAGCATCAGAAGGTATTCCCACATTGGCCTTGGTGTCGGGCATGTGAGAATCTTTGTTGGAACTCACATTGCATTGAGAAAACCCCTTGTATATGGAGCTGGGGTTTGGAATTGTTTTGTTGGGGCTTCACACCCACATGTAGGAATAAACAATTCTAATTTAATGTTGAGTTTAGAAGGGGTTCCTAAACTCATTCATTAGACTCCTATAAAAGGAGAGGTAATGTGAGGAGACACTTGATCACATCTCAATGTGACATTATCGAGTTGGCATAAGTTAGTGAGCACTTGTGCCAAGGAAATTGGAGTGGCGATTTCAGCAAAGGAAATTCTTCACTTTGGCAAATCTAGCTTAGGGTTTCTAGCTTGGGGTTTTTCTTTTCTTCTTTTCTAAATTTTTCAGCCAAGAGAGAGAGGTCGCACGTGTGATTCGTACAGTTTGTACCACACGTGCAAACCATACAGCAGACAAAAACAGCCGCACATGTGGAGCCATACAATCTGTACCACATGTGTGGACCGTACATGTGACGTCAGCAGTCATACAGGTGACATCAGCATGCCGTACAGCAAGTTGGAAGGGTTTTTCCAGAATTTGTTGAATTTGTAAATTTGTTGTTTTTGTCCTCGAAATTTCTCAATCTGAAAATTTTACAAAACAGAATTTTGTGTCTCTTGAGTATGGATAATTTCTCTCTGATCCTTGTGCTTCTGCTGTAATTTTCTGTCATAATTTCAGTGTAAAATTATTCAGTGATAGCAGCCCTAGTTTACTGTTTGAGGTCACTTGAAAGTAATTTTCAGATCTGAAATTGAATGCATTGATTGCCCTCAAAATTTGACATTTCTCACATGGTTTTACTCTAGCACGTGGTATTGGCTCATGGTTTTATTCTAGCACATGGTTTCATTGTAGCTCATGGTTTTCTATTTCTATGTATGGTTTTGAGGTGGTTTTGAGGAGGCCTCTACCTATTTAAGGAAGGCATCACTCTCATTTTGTATGGTTGGAAATGGAAAAAAAAGGCCTATTTGCTCAAATATTGGAGGTGTATTCTTCTCTACTTTCTTGTGTATATTGCTCTAGGGTAAATTTAGAGGGTTTTGGGCATGCAAATCTCATTGAAGAAAGAGATAATACAAGGTAAACATAGTAAATAAGGAATGAAGAATTTCTATTTTATCTCTTTGTGGATTTTTAAAGCCAAGTTGTAGTATTGAGATTGAATATCCTAGGGTTTTAATTTCTTACTTGGACTGTGTTTTAATTTTTCAGAAATTGCATTACTTAGACTAGATCTAGAACTAGTTTAGCCTCCCTATGAAATTTGTGTGATCCAGGTACCCTAGATTGATGATTTCCAATTATTCTCCAAGAAGATGTATGGAGACTTCAGTGATCAAAGGAAAAAGGGCAATTATCCAAGGAGTGACTAGACTCCATGCCCAATGGTGGAATTCAGTGTTTCTTTGCTTTCCTAACCATCCCAATTTTCAAATTTTCCCTTTCAATTTTGTTTGCTGGCAGCCTAGGGTTTACAGATCAACATTTCATAATTAGGTTTCCCTTTCCAAGTTTTATCAAGCTAACTCTTCCATATCTCAACTGTGAACTTGGAGTTTCATTGCAGGTTGATCTCATGATCTATTTTTATCTAAAGTCGATCTGCTACTTTCAAAGCTAGATCTAGAGTTCTTTCTCTTGTTTTAGTCTTATGTGTAGATATAAGCCCAAAGAAACCAGGCAATATCTATGGATTGACAGCCCCCATATGCTAATCTGAATGCAGGGATGATACATAAGTACAGAGCATTGGTAAATTTTTGAAACTAATGTTTATGCCCACACACTTTAAAAAAGCCAAATAGCTATCAGATCTAAGGTTTTTTATGATCAAAATCTGAATTAATTCAGGGCATTTGCAGACCTGATAATAAATCTGGTGATATAATACTTGATGAATGGTGAAATTTGTTATATTCCATACTCATGGTATTCAATTTGAAGATCGTTTCACTAATCTAGCACTAAATCAATGGGTTATATGCTAAGAACAACCACCTACTGTGTTGAGATCATTTACAAAGTGCTGGTCAGTCTTTTACAGCTCACTTTCTTAGCACACGTAATTTTACGGCATCTAGATGATCTGAACAAACTAAATTGCAAGATTAATGCACTTATTGTCTAAACAATTTATTTAAATCTGGCTTCAATTAAAATATCATTTTACACAATGGTTATTTTAAGGAGTTAAGGGCAAGTGTAAACATGGCAGTTCTTAATCATGCTGGCTGTTACGATCTACTATTTTCCCACTTGCTGGAAACTTCATGGAATTATTTGCAACAGGAATCTGATCTGAAAACAATTTTCATGTGCTGAGCAGTTTCTGTTCATTGGGATGGCTGTATTGTCTGTTGTGACACATTTTTCTTAAATTCTGATAAATAATTTTGGAGTATCAGATCTACAGGTCTTATTGCAGTGTTTCACAAATAGTTCTGTCCACATAACCTTTAAAGATAAATCGATGTGATACTTATTGTAACGATCTGCTGTAATAAGCAAAGAATCATGAGACAAGTTGACTGGAAATTTATGTTTTTACAGAGTTCTAACCGCTGGGTTTCACACATCTAACACTTATTTTCTCCTGTCAACGTTTGGTTTCAAATTATGTTCTCGTGACCTTTACTTGCTACAATGATGCAATACATGTGGGGCAATCACTCATGAATGACAGATGTGCTCAGCATTTAACTTGAAATCCTAATCTACCTGCTGGAATGAGTTGGATGTTGCTTTGGATCATTGCATAAATGTTCAAAGAATCAAATTAAATCTTAGGACGTTAATTGACTTGTTCCTTTGCTGCTTTCTGGAGCATCTCATATAACTCAGGGTTTGAACTAATGCTATTCACACACAAAGAATAAAAATAACCTTTTTTTTAAGGTATCAAATGCTACTAAACAGAGTTTCCAATGCTGAATAATGTCCATGAATATTTCCTTTATGGGTTGATCTGATCTTCAAGCATTCCACTTATAACATAAATCAATGTCTCAAACCATTGAACACCCATAATATGATGCCTAATCTGCTCATGATTTAATCTTTTGGTGTGATTGTTGAGATTTGGATACCTTGGAAAGTGGTCCCCTTATGTTTGTGAGTCTCTAAACACAAAGGGGGAGACTATTACCCTCATTACTTTACTTTATTATTCTAATTTCACTTTGACTTAGGAGATATAAGTCAAAAGTGAAATATGTCACTTAAGTCATTAAAGTGACATTTGATTCACTTTGTGGGTGAGTTAAAGGACATGAGGCAAACTAAGGATACTGGGTTTCCTAAGTGAGATTTTTGGATTAAATCAATTCACTTTGTGGGTGAGTTAAAGAACACGAGGCAAACTAAGGAAAGTGGGTTTCCTAAGTGAGATTTTTGGATTAAATCTCACCCATTGATTAGACTTGGCTAGATTCGATCTAGGCCATTGATCTTTTAGGGTTTGGCCAAAGAAAGGCTAAAGGAGGGAATAGGGCAAAGATGAGATTCATTCTTCACTTGAGAGGAGAGGAGAAGGAGGAGAGCACTTGGGCACATTTCTTGAGGAGAAGAGGGCACACAAGGTAGAGGGTTTGCTACTTGAGATGAAGGAAGGCGCAAAGGATGAGTGGAGGTGCTTTCATGGTGTTGGAGGCATTCACTTGATGGAGGGCACATTCCAAGCTTGAGGGCGCACTTGGAGGAGGAGAGGCGCACATCTTCAAGGAGGGCGCACCTTATCTATGAGAGGACTCATGGAGGAGGAAGGGCGCATTGCTTGAGGGGAGACCTTAGTGAGAAACTAAGGGTGCACTTCCATTGTTTTGGTTCTTGCTAGAGAAGGGGCGCACTAAGGAGAGGTGCGCACCAAGCCAAGGAGGAGAGCGCACTTGTGTAGAGGGCGCTAATTCCAAGGCAAGTGAATGATCAACTGGGCAAAGGCAAAGGCACAAGGAAAGAGGACCAAAGGCTAGCAGAGCAAGAGGGGCGCACCAAGGCAAAGGGTGCCTTGCTTGAAGAGGCTAGCAGGGACATCTTCAAAGGACTGCAAGGCTTCCGAGAAGGGTTGCTATTGTACCAAGTTCACTTGTAAATGTTTTATGTGTTGTACATTTTGCTTTGAGGCCTTCTATATACATCTTACTCCAAACTGGTTTTCCCCATGGGGGTTTTTCCAGGGTCATGTTGACCAAAAACATGTGTCAATTTCATGCATGCTTAGAAGTGTTAGAACAGCATTTAGAGTTGTACAGATTGTGAGGAGTGTTATGTGTTTTGAGTTATATTGTATGTGCTAACATTGGTATGAAAAACACTTGCAAGGGCACCTCAAAAGGACACTTAACCACAAAATTATCAGCAGAAAGTAACCAAACAGTTTGCTGTCCTAAAAGGCAGCAAAGGACAGTTCCGGAAGATAAAACTTAGAGCTAAAATCTGATCAAAGACAGATCAGTTTTAGCAGCCTGATAGTACCTCGTTTCTCTTCAGTGATGACATTTTCAATGTTGTGATAATTTCAGCTCATGGGATAGAATGTATGTTTAAGTATTGATGTAAATGAAATCAATCTTCCTTATATGATTACACACACAAGAATTAGGTATTCTGGGATCTGTCACAGCAGTTTTTGGTCAAACACCAAATATGCAATCCAATTTTAAAACTACACAGCTTTAAATGAGAAGCAAATTCCATTTTATTTATGGTTCAAACAGTTGATTACAGTATGCTTTCCAGCACTCTTATACACAGCATTAAATGAGAAGCAAATTCCATTTGATTTATGGTTAAAAGTTTCAAACAGTTGATTACATTATGCTTTCCAGCACTCTTATACACAATTTTATGGTTACTCTCAATCTATACTTTGGAAATTTGTGTAAACTAGCAGTTTATCATACAAACTTTTGCATCTCTCATTTTCCCTATCATGAGGCAAATTGGTCGTTTGGCTAATCATAACAGGATCAATCTAAGCTAACTTTTCCCTCACATACTACACAATCTAGCTTGATTGAACTTTAGGGATTCCCCCCTAGACTAGGATTGCTTAGTTTCCCTTAGTCTAAAGTGTGGGGCAAGGCTACCGAGGTGACAGTGGGTAGCTTGCCTTTAGTGACTCTAGGCTCTCTCACCAAGGTTAGGACTTTTTCCTCCTATGGTAGAGTTTGAGAGATAACAGGTAGCTTATGCTATAATACATTGGATTAGTTCTTGAATAATACAGTAGGGTCTATGTTAGCTTTTAGGATTACTCCAAAAGTGTTTTCAGCTAGCTACGAAAGTGCTAGGTCTCTTAGTCCCTTGGAAATGCTTCATGGACATAGGGATGACTCAATTTGGGTGGATAATTGACCTTGGTTAGATTGCTAGCATAGCACCCTTAACTAGGAGGTTGTTGTCCTAATTGGAATTTTGACTAGGGTGCACACAATGTGGGGAGTCAATTGCTTGATTAGGTGTGGAACCTACCTAAAAGGAGGAGCGTTAGGCACTTGGAGGAGGGCACTTAACGCTTACAGCATGGGGCCATGTGAGAGAATTGAGGACACTTGGGTTGAAGAGCATACTTCATGGAGGTTGGTTGTGGACCCGAACAAATATGTTGAGGAGAAGTATTGGAGCATAGTAACCACTTGGCACACATGTTAAGGAGAGATGGGCGCATGAGGACATGTGGCACACAACTAGAGGAGGAATGTCTTGCATGAGGACACTTGGACAACAAGCCACCATGGAAGAGGGAGTGTTGGGCTAATAGCATGTTGGATAGTGCACCATCTTGGAGTAGGGGCGTTGAGATCAAGGAGGATAATGCTTGGAGGGCACACCACCCTGAGGTTTTGTAAAGCCCTTGTGTTGACACTTGTCATCATTGTATTGTATAGCGCTCCTTGTGGGGATGACTTGTTGGTTACTTGTATGGACATAAGTCCATGTTTTATGTTAGCCTCCCTCGCCTATTCTAGATAAAGGGAGGGAAAGAGCCTTTGTAATTTATCATCTTCATTGTACTATTTATTATATCTTTGTAATTATCTTGGAGAAGTCTTGTAGGGCGTTAGACTTAAGGTTTGCGATGTAAACCATAGGAGAAAACATGAAGAGAGAGCACTTGGATTTTCTTGGACAGTTTACTCTTGTGAGATGCATGAGGACGCTAGGGTTTGTGCTACACAAGTAAACCCTAGAGAAGAACATGACATTGGAGAAGATGATGGTTTGTCTTGTGGATCTTGTTGTAGCACTAAGGTTTCAACCCTAGGAGAAGGCGTAAAGAGAAGAGATAACACCTCGGATGATTGTGTATCCTTGTTCTTGTGTGATGCATGGAGGCTAGGGCAAGATCATGGAGAGCCTAGCTTGATAAGTCTTGAGCTTGGTGTGATTCCTAGCTTGGAAGAAGACTTGTTCATTGTACTCTTGATGTTCCATGGAGGTCTCAGTGCTTGTGTTGATGCAAGAGTTGAAGACCTACGGTTTGAGGATTCAAACCCTAGGATGGACACGTAAACTTGGAGGTTATCCCTAGAGTTGTCTTTCCATGTACATGTGTGATGCAAGATGGCTAGGGCTTGTAAACCTAAGAAAGACAAGAGCGCTAGTGTGGAGCGCTAGTGTGGAGAGCTTGTGTGATACAAGCTTAGTGAAAGACCACAAAGGAATTGTTGGTGTGTATGCTAGCTTGTTGAGAATCTTTGGTGGAGTGACCAACTTTGGTTGGAAGTGATTTGTAGCTAGGAGTTGGTGGCTAGAGTTTTAACTTTTCTTATGGTTTCTCGAGCTAGGGTTTGGAGAGATTGACTTGCACTAGCTTTGTGATAAAGCTATGGTATGTACTTGTACTTCATCTTATATATATATATATATATATATATATATATATATATATATATATATATATTAATGGTTAAGAACATGTGTTTCCTCCTTGGAGGTTACGGGTTCAAATCCAAAGGGGGGTAGGGTATGTATACCTCCATAGACTTTATCAGTCCAATCGTTGCACGGAGGGGGTCTCATACACCAATTTGGTGTCTAGATTGGACGTGACCTTAAAAATAGATTATTATTATTATTATATATATGAAGTTTCAGCTGTCCAAATTTTGTGTACTTGCAGATTTGATTTTCAGCTTATATTATCTTCATGATTGGAGTAGATTCCAGCCCTGGTTAGTGGTTATGCATGCTGATTTGGCATAAGTTATAACATAGAGCTGAATTGGTTAAGTGATTTAACACATATTTAGAAGATAAGAGGGCAGATTTGCTGCTGTTATAAGCTGATGTTATAAGGCATTTCAGATTTGTTATATGCTTGGAAAGTGTGCTCTAAGAGCTGTAGCTTTGTGGTATTGAAATACACTTGAATGCCATTTATTTTCTTGGGCTGCCTTATAAATTGGGTTGAAGAGTTTGTCAATTGGACTTAGCTTGGGTGTTTGGGAGGAATGATTGTTATCCTCCCCACCCAAGTTCAATTCCCGCAAGTGACATGTTGAGCACTTAACAAGTGTATTATTGTAATGGCTTTGAACCCTGTTGTTGACCGCCTTGTGCCCTAAAGATTCTAGGGTTTACCCTGGGTACCATCCTCGAAATGAGGGGAAGTACTCGGGGGTTTTCCTCTGGCTTTGTAACCTGGAAAAAAAATTGAGTTGAAAAGAAATGAAATATTTCTGCTGTAAATTAATATTTCAGATTCAACTTAAGGCTGAAAGCTCGCAGGAAATAGATCCAGGAAACCTCAAGGTGGAGGTGAAAATTAGAATTTGCATTATTCTCAAAATTTCAACAGTCCGGGATTAACAGAGATTGGGAGAGCAGTTTAGCGCAGGTAATTGTACCAAAAGTCTACCCTTTCCTAAAAATCATTCAATTATGTCCCAACCTCTATGATCCTAAAGGAAGGAATAGTCACGACTCATATATAATGACAATGGTCAAGTTGTATTTTGTATTACTTCCCAAGCCATTGAGAACATGTTGTGCACTCATAAGGGAGAGACTATGTTAGATATCAATGTACAGTCAACAAAATTTACAGTCTGACATTCTTGACAGGCAAGCATTAGTAAAATCATTTTTGGATCAGTATCAATTAGTACCTCAGGAAGGCTTGCCATATAAGCCAAGCATTTTCAACAAATTGGGCTAAAGGTTTCATTTACATGTTGTCTTTAGTTTTGGGTAGAGATGATAATGAATCAGCGAAGGTCCATACACTTTCAAGATTCAATTATGTCCAGAATTAATCTAACAGGTCACATTGCATTATGTTTAAGTACTCCCCCTCAATTGCAAATGCCATTCACCAACAGCTGTGTGACCTCTCAAACAAACAATATTTCAAATACTATTCATACTTGGTCTATTTGATGTTAATTCTACCAAGCTGATCATTTTCAAATATTTAACTCCAACATATAGATTCTACAGGAAACCCTAATGCCATCACCAAATGGACCCCATTTGTTAAATTCAATGTTACTATAAAGGGATATAAGGCTTCATTGATAAGTTCATGGGAAAATCATTTTTCATTATTATGGCATGTCAATCTCCAAAGTTACCTAAGAAATACAGAGGCTTACTGCAATTTGGTTCAAAAATTAAGATGGGAATAGTACGTGATTGAGCATTACACTGTAATCAGGATTTATGGTTTAGAGCTCGAACCCTAGAGACCACCTAAGGTTCTTAATCCTATATTTTTTCTCTTGAATTTGTTAGACAGACAGCTAACACAGAGGAATAACATTTCCATTGAAGAGGAATAAATGGGCTACCTCCCTAATCCTTTTTCTTTTGGCCATTATGTACTTTCTAATATGAAGGCCTTACCTGAAATTTCAAAGATATTAGCAGCTTTCAATTTTGAGCAAGAAGAGGAGTGGACTTATGATCCAAATGCCATTATTCACAATAAAAGGGTTGGATATGGAATAGTGAATACCTATGTCTACTGAAGCTAGAATTAAAAAAATTGGCAAATAAGAATAGTTGGGAAGAAGTGAAACAGATTATTGATAACCAGGCTCAATCACAACAAAAGACTCAACAGGAGTTGGCTGAAAAAATAAAAGAGAAATCTGCTTTTGTTACTCGAATTTTTATAGGAAAATTGCCATTTCTCTAACCATCCCTCAAGAGAAGATGCCAAATATGACTCAATCCCTAAGATGGCAATTACACACAGAAGGATGGAACAAAGATAAAATCAGGGCATATTGACAAATGAGAGTATATCTTCAGAAAACTGGTAGAAAGTTTGATGAGCTCTCATGGGATGATGAATTTACAGATTTATGGGGAAAAGTGCATGCCAGGTATCAAAGAGATAGTGATGATGATCATGAGGGTTCACCTTAGTCCCCTTTGTTAAATTTAAAGCAGCTGCAAGAGCCATTCTCCGGGAGGATGGCTAAGACCCTAGCCAAGTTCTAGGGCCCCCAGTACACTCCTGGGGTTCTTGGTCTGGGACCAAACAGTAAAGACCCCTGAGAGGGCCCCAGTACATGACTGGGGTTCTTGGTCTGGGACCAAGCAGTAAAGACCCTTGAGAGGGCCCCCAGTACATGACTGAGGTTCTTGGTCTGGGACCAAGCTGCAAAAGACCCTTGTAAGGGCTCCCAGTAGATGACTGGGGTTCTTGGTCTGGGACCAAGCTACAAAAGACCCTTGTAAGGGCTCCCAGTAGATGACTGGGGTTCTTGGTCTGGGACCAAGCAGTTAAAGCCTCTAGATATGTCTAGGGCCCCTGGACATGGTCCAGGGTACCCATGCCTGGGGCATGGGTTGATCCTTGGTCTTGTACCTTGGTGGATAAGACCCCAAAGATATTCTAGGGCCACCTGATCCTTGATCTGGTGTTTGTCAGTATATGTCCCTTTTGAAGGCAGGCATGACCACATGAGGGATGTATCCCATATGCAATGATGATAAAATCAAAAAGGGTCACTTTGAGAATGAATGGACAAGTATTGCCACCCAGTCACCCTTGCCAAACCCACTTCACCCCTACTTATGTTTATTTGGGGTTTTGTATTTTTGCTTTAGGGGTCAATATGAAAGTATTAATTAAAAGTTTAATTTATAACATGTTTAATTAATATTTATATTAATTAAATATGTTAATTTTTTGATATCATTTTAATTATTATATTTTCAATTACCCCTAGCTTAATGTATAAAGAGAGACCTACCCCTCCTCATTTGACACACTCTTGTGTTTTTACTCTCTAAAGGTGAGCGGACTTTCTCCCTGTTGGTTGTGGCCTCTCTTGCAACAGTGATTGGTTGCCTAGTGACATTTTCGGCCCTCCTATTCCAGCCAAGTTTCAGCCTCAGATTTATTGTTGCTTTAAGGGATCATGCAAGGACTGTTTTGATGGTGGAGAAACCTGTGCATTTGAAATCTGAAGCTGCCTGATTGGACCGTGGCCTTTCCTCTACAGATCGGGCCTCCTTTGCTTGGACCGTGGCCTCTCCTATCATAGATCTGGCCTCCTTTGGTTGGGCCGTGGCCTCCTATACAGATCTGGCCTTTTTGCATTAGATGTGGCCTCACCTTATAGATCTGGCCTCCTTTGGTTGGGCCGTGTCCTCTCCTATGCAGATCTGGCCTCCTTCATTGGAACGTGGCTTCTACTAGACAGATCGGGCCTCCTTTCAATGGGCCGTGGCCTCACTATACAGATCTGACCCCTTTCATTGGGCCGTGACCTCTCAACACCAATCTAACCCCTATCGTGGTCTCTCTAGCTCTGATCTGTCCCCCTTTCTTTGAGTTACAGCCATTCTGTATTTGAGGGTGTGGGCCATTGGAATTTCTGTATGTGTAAGGGTTCTATTACAGAATTTTTGTGTGGTGGGTTTTTGAGTGATTTCTCCTCCTGGTGGCAAGAAAGTTTATTCATCTCTTGGTAAGAGATCTAACCTATATGGTAGATCAATGACCCTGGATTTTTTCTGAGCATAAGCACTAATGGCATCTCATCTCTAATGTGTGATTGTATCTCCTTCATTGGTAAGTCTTCAAGATAAGTGACTTGCTATTTTGTTCATTGGTCAAATTCTTTATCTAACTTGATGTTTAATATGTTTGAGATCTGTTCCAATCTATTCTAGATCTGATGTATAACAGATCCACAGTATCAGTTTGTGTTTTGACATGTATGAGATCTATATCAGTATCTAGTTTAGATCTAGATACTGATCTACATTTTCTTCAGTTTAAATCAGAAAGAATG
>JASDQU010587794.1:81859-97911 GCA_032191745.1 Picea mariana | reverse complement strand
CTTGAGAATTCTCTCTCTCTCTCTCTCATGTCAAATATTAATATGATATTGGAGAATTTTAAGACCTGGGCGTAATTTTCGAGGAATATAAAATAATATATTATATTATTTTAAGGTTCATTAAATTGATTACACGTAAATGAAGCCAACTCCTTTGAATATTAAATGGTGTGGTAATGTGTGCCAGTGTGGTCACTTTGGAGGCTTCGGGACTCCGGGGCTCCGGGAGATTGGACTATAAGGAACGTGGTGGAGAGCTGAAGGGGGTTGACTCGGAGTTCTCTCTCTCTCTCTCTCTCTCTCTCTCTCTCTCCCTTATTTCAAGTATTAATAAAATATTGGAACCTAGAAAAGTAAGATTAGTTGCAGAGAGTTACGAGTTGTTTGCATGATGTGAAGGCCCAACAATGGCAGAGTAGAGGATTTACTATTACGGTCAGCAGCCGACTGTGTGAGGAGATGATAGGATTTATATCATAACTTGCAGAGAATACCAAGAGGCAAACCACTTCCCTCTTTCATTCTCCAGGTTCTATTTCTGCTCGCTATATATGCTACTTGACCATGTTGAACCCATAAACCTGGTGCAATCTCCAAAAAGATTAAATATAATATATATATTTTAAATAAGTTTATTGTGATACTTACATGTGAGGAAGTACAAACCCTCTTTACCCTTTTAATTTAATATTTAATGCGAAGTCACGTGTAAGCATGGACCCTTCGGGAGTTCATGGCTTTGTGAGTTCGGATGTTGGGGAAGATAGAGCGTAAGAGCAAAAACGACTGAAGGTCGAACCCATTTTCCCGTATCCCAATGTTATAATAAACGTTAAGTGGAATTAATTATATTATATGACAATATAATAAATTATATTTGCACAAAGGTATGGTAGGAGTGGGACCCTCTCCGTAGCTTCGGGAGTTTGGGACTTCGAGACTTTGGATGTTTAGGGATGATAGAGGGAACAAGCGAAAAGGGCCGAAGGCCTAAACCTACCTCCCCTATAGGGCGATTCCTATCTGAGANGACTTTGGATGTTTAGGGATGATAGAGGGAACAAGCGAAAAGGGCCGAAGGCCTAAACCTACCTCCCCGCATTCCAAAGTTTGCATGAATATTAAACTCATTTAAATTAAACGAGGTTATATTGATGTGATTGATTATAATAAATGTTTGATGTGATTTATTTACATCATAATGTAATATAATTAATATCCCTGATGAGGAATCTTCGCCAAAGCTCGGAGGCTTAGGTATTAATGGGTAATGACAAGCCTAAGTGCTCCTTTGATATAATTAATCATATTATAATATAATTATATTATAATATAATTAATAAAAGGATAATTTGTGGTTGAATATAGTTAATGAGTCATGGAGTTGCGTGTCGGGGAGGAATTGAATTATATACCTTAATTAAGGTTAATCAACTTAATTATATTTTGGAGAAATTATCCTCATTGTGTTATAATATAATTACTCATAATTATCATATCAGTAATTTATTGAGTTAGTGTTAAACTACTTCTAATTTATACCCCATCCCTTAAAAAGGTACTTAGGGGTCAGGTGTGTGACAGAGTACCTAACCCATAGTGGTCATGTTTTCCTCCTCACTTAAGAGGAAGTTTTTTAATTGTTTTAATACAAATATACTTGATGGTTTTTGCTTCAACTAGTTTGATTGTATTGTCACATCTCAATTCCTTTTTGTAGGGACATCCCTCTCTTTAGAGTGTAAACAAGTGACACTTAGATAGTAGTTACATTCCACTAAATGAGAATCTCCACTAAAAACGTAACACACTAAAGATGTATCATACTACAAGATACAAACTAGTAAATACAAAACTAATATTTCCAACACATCATGAGTACTTAACCCCATAGCCCTTTTCATTTATTTCTCAATTAAGAGGAAGTTTTCTCCATTTTCTGTTGTAAATGGAGAAACTTCTATGCAAACTTGTACTACTAATGAAGAAACTCATATTAACAATATGATGAGTACTTAACCCAATGGTGCCTGTCAATCATTTCCTCCTTGCTTAAGAGGAAATTGTCTCCAATTTCTATTGTAGATGGAAAAATTCCAACATAAATGTGCACTGAAGATCCACTTAGCTTACAAAGGCAAGCTTTCATTTTTTGTTTATCATGCATGTTTCAGTTTGTTTATTTCTGGTGGTTCTTGCCCTGTTGCAAATTGGAAGGCATTTATCTTTACTTGAAATTTTTGGAGGTTGGGGAATTTAAGTACATGTTTCATAGTGGTGTTGAGTTGGCATGTTGCAAAAGATCCAATACAATCCTAAGATGTTGTAAAGGACTCTCCCACACTGGGTTGTAGACTAGTTTGTTTGTTGTTGTCATTGTGATGAAAAACTTTCCCAACTGAGGTTTGAAGATGTCAATGATGGGCATAAAGGTGGTTAGAGCACTAGTGAACCTGAGGGGCATGGACAAGCATGCAAAAAGCCCAAACTTGGTTTTGCAGGTTGTTTTCTGAATATCAACAGGTTCCATGTGAACTTGATGGTAATTTGATGTGAAGTAGATGCCCCCTAGAGTTGAATAATGGGGTCATCAATTCAGGGAAGTGGGTATTTATTCTTGACCGTGGTTTTGATGTTCTAAAAGACATCAACCTAAAAGTGATTTCATTGGCTTTGCAATAGGATTCTTGCATATCTATTTTCCACCTTATTGGATGTGATTAAAGGGCAAATTGCTTGATAGTTTTGGCTAACTTGACTGCAACATCACTAGAAATAAGGATACTTGCTAATTGAGACTTGAATTGATAGGCCCTGTTATCTTTTTTGCAATTTCTAAATGTTGTGGTAGCCATCATAAATGCAATATTTGTCATGTTGGTATGGTGGGACAAGGAGAAGGTCAATCCATGAAAGTGATGCCACATTATACCATCACCATGTTGATGAAGTGTTCTAAGCAATAGTGACATTATAAACTTTGTCGACACATTGGCCAGCTATTCCTTCATCCATTCAAGGTTATTGGTTTGAGGTTTCTGTTGGTAGGCAATTTGAGTGAATTGACTAGACTTTGTGAGTTGGGATTCATGATGCATTGCCCAATCGATCCTTAATTTGGCAATTTTGTATGAACAATACTCTGTTGTTGGTGGAAGTATATTTTAACCTTAAGCCCAAGCTGTGGGTTATAAGAATTGGGGTATTGCAAGCTGTGGGTTAGGAGTATTGGGGGTTTTGCAGGTTAGGAGTATCGAAGTTGAAGACTTTAATGGCTACCTCTTCCTCTTCCTTCTCTCTAATGTCCAATCTATCTTTTGGCTTTATACTTCTCTCTAATGTCCAATCAGCTCGATGGTTGACTGTGTTGATTACAGATATTTAAATTGGTGCTGAGAGGGCTGAGAAATTTGAGAAACACCTTCATGTGTGAGCTAAATTCACCAGACTCGTTTTGGTTGAAGGGTCAAACTAGATTCTGTGACTTGGGAGAGACTGCAGGGTCAGGCTGACAAATGGAAAAATACAAACTTTACACAATTTTCAGAAAATATAAATATTTTGTTGATTGCTATTGAAATTTTATCAATTCCAGCCAATGAATTTATGGGCACTGCCTGGAATTGAAGTCTATAAACTCATTGGCTGGAATTGAAGCCATTGAACTTGTTGGCTGGAATTGACCTGGTCAAGTCTGACCAAGACTCGCCATGTCTGGCCAAGTCCTGTCAGATCCAGCTGGGTCAAACTTGGGTCTGACATATCTGACTGGATCTGGCTGGGTCTAGTCTGAACAGATCGATTTTGGAAGTCAGGTTGGGTCTAACTGCTGAGTCTGGGTAGACTTGGCAGTGTCCTGTGATTATGGACCAATCAGATAATGAATTTCAAATCCTAGGTGCAAGTATGGAGCCAGTAAATATAAAAATAGTTTCCGAGTTGTCGTGGGATCGCAGCAAGATGCTGAGAATCCTGGAGTTGTGGAACGAATTAAGAAAGGAGGCCTTACTCTAGGTTCTGATACCTGTTGATAAGGATCACAGATGGAACAAGGTGAGGAAATAAAAAAGACATCTTGATATGCAGAGGACAAAACTTTAGGAACTTGCTTATGAAAACACAACATTGTATATCATTAATTCTGGGCCTGTAGGTACAGTTAAGAGAAAGTGTACAATCGCTTGCAAGAATGGAAGGCCTTTAATGGGTGAAGGCCTTTCTTTACCAAAATGAGACCTCATGTAACTGGCAAAGACATCTCCCGAGGTGTTGCAATACAAATGATACTTAGATGAGAGTAACATTCCATTAAATGGCAAAATCCATGATAAACAAATTCCACAGCAAGACAAAAACTACTAAGAACAAAACTCATATGTATATTGCATGATGAGCAATTGACTCCATGGTGCTGATCATAGATCATGTCAATTATTTGATAAAGATCCATATTAGTAATGTGTGTGTGTTTGTGTTGGGTAGCTGTATATGGCCTGAATCTATTATTTCATTGTTTGCTGATCTACTTGAAATGTTATATTCATTTGTTTTCTAATGCATAAAAGGTCTTATAAATGGATTTTTTTTATGGCCAATTTCAGCAGGCAATTTGACTTCAGCACCTACTGAAGAAGCAATCCAATTGGCAAGTAAAGTGCTATCAAATGCTAATGGCAAGCCCTATAAGAGTATTTTAAAGATGCCTGCATTAGCATTGAATGAGGGAGAGAAATGCTTTTCGAGATTTATAACAAGGAATGGCTTAGTGGGAGATCCTATTTCCTTGGAGAAAGAACGTACTATGGTTAACCCTTGGATGCCTGAGGAGAAGGGGATTTTCCTAGAGAAGTTTGCTGCATTTGGTAAGAACTTCAGCAAAATTGCTTCTTTTTTGGAACACAAGACTACAGCAGACTGTGTTGAGTTTTTTTACAAAAATCAGAAATCAGAAGATTTTATGAAAATAAAGAAAATACATAAACTGCATAATGAAAGAGAATATTTTTGTGGAAGTACTTACCTTGCCACCTCAGGAAATAATCAGCATAGAGAGTCTAATGCAGCTTCACTGGATGTATTAAAATCCGCCGGTAATCAGGCAGTGGGTATTCGGCATATGTTTCAAAAGTATGCTGGAAGGCCATTAATGGGCATGCGCTTTGATCATGGAAGATGTACTAGTCAATTTTTCATGGACACATCAAACAGAAGAATAATCAATTCTGATTTGGACAGTGAAAGCACTGCCGCAGTGGATGTCTTGGCAGGGATATGTGGTGCTTTTTCTTGTGAGCCGGTAGGTTCTTGTGCTACTACCACTGGAGTTGATCTATCTGAAAGTCTTCGGGAGAAAGGTTTCTCTAGTCAACACAGGAAGAAAAATGCTGATACTGATCATACCTTAACATCTGAAGCTGTTGAAAATATTGAAATACAATATTCTTCTGAAGAAAATTGTGAGGAAATCAATTCAGATTGGACTGATGATGAAAAGGATCTTTTTATCAGTGCTGTGGCCATGTTTGGTAAGGATTTTGGAAGAATTTGCCATTATGTCCATTCTAGAACTGAAGTTCAGTGTAAGACGTTCTTTAGCAAAGCTCGTAAACGGCTTGGACTTGATGAACTCATACCACAGGAACCGGATATTTCAGAAAAAAGAAATCATGGAAGAGAGGGTGACGAAACAGGGCTTGATAAGATCTGTGCATTATTGTGGAATATGGATACTTCTGCAAAGGTGGGTGAAATTCCATATTCAAATGCTTTCAGTGAAGCTGGACCAAACAGCAAAGCTGGCATTGGTTTAGATGATTTCTGCGATGGTCATCATAGGAGTGAAGTTGAGGATAATCAGAAGAAATCTAATAGTGGAGATGGGAAGGCTTCTCTGAAAGAAGAAACAGAACTAAAGGAAAATGCTAACCCATTGCAAAATGCCACAGAGATGACTTGTGGGAAGGCTCCTGCTTCCCCAGAGGGACAACTTTTTTCGTTTAATAGATCATTGATGAACAGGAGGGGAGGCCTTCATGTGTTTTCATTGACAGACACACAGCAGGAGAAAGACAATCCAAAGGTCTTAGATGCAGATGCTTTATGTCCTGACAAAAGTATAAAAAGTCAAGTTATAGTTGAGTTTTATGATAAAGCAAGGGACTTTGTTGGGAACAGTGTTGAAGCAGAAGATCAAAAACCTTGTGAGGCAGTTATCTCTTGTTCAGGGAAAAAATCATTCATCGATGATTTAGAAAGATGTCATGGTATGGTCAAAAGGGAAGTGTTTATTGATGGCAAAGCTGAAACCAGAAAACATGAAGAGGCGGGGTCATTGAAGGAACCAATATCTTCTGAAGAGGATAGTAAATTGCCTGGCAACAAAATGAAGGAGAAACACCCAGTGAATGTGATAAGTCAGGGTAGCAGGTCTGCAGGTACTGTGAAGTTGCCCACCTCAGTACGAAAGGAAAACTCACTGTATCATTGCTCTTCATTGAATTCGGAGATTTTGAGTTCTGATAGGTTAGTCAATGCTACAACTGATGGAAGCAGAGCAGCTTTGCATGCCTCTGATGATGTCTCAAGTGAGGAGAAGTGCTTGATAGGTTCAAGGCTTACTGGCTTTGAGAATGATCCTTTTGGCATGAATGTTATGTCTGCCACAATAAATAGTAAAAGCTTGGTAGGTGGTAAAAGTGCTAATGCCTCGTCAACTAACAATGTAGCATGGAAAATGTATTTAGATGGTAAGGAATCAATCCCTTTCCCAGTGGATGGACAGGAAATGATGCCTATTTGTACATCTGCCGTTTCTCAGTTCCAACAGAAGTCTTCTGATTCATTTTCTTACTTTCCTCAGCAAATGATTCATTATATGAGACCTGAGGTTGTTTCTCAGCAAAATCAGCATATATCCTCTCTTGTTCTTCCCAAGGGCCAGAACATGTTTCAGCAGGCGAGTGCATCATCACCGCTTATTAGGAAGCGGCACTTGGACAACCCTATGGTTCATCATTATCAAATAGAGGAAGAGTGTCATAAAATCCAGCAGCAAGGTTCTTCTGATTCTGAACTGCCCTCTCAAAAGTTTCGAGGTCAGTTGCATATGCTCAATCAAACAGATGCTCATAGTCGAAATGTAGAAATTTATCAGCAAGAAACACTTCCATTGGATTCTGAACGATCATCATCCTGGCAGTTTGGAGGTCGTCAGTTGCAGATGCTTAATCACATACAGGCTAATGCCCATAGAAATGTAGAAGCTTACAAGCAAGAGGCCCTTCAACAGAGTGCCTCTGATTCTAAATTGTCATCCAGAGTTCTTGCAGGTCAGCAGCTGCAGGTAATCAGTCAGGAAGAAATTTGTAGGGAAAAAAAAATAGGTACTTACCAGCGAGCAGCATTGCAGCATTTGGCACAGGAACATTATAATTCACAAGTGAAAATCTTGCAACAAAACCAGATTATTCAGCCAAATTCACAGCAACATATGATACAGAAGGTGCAGAATGCTAAAGAAGAACATGAGAGCCTGGTTTCACAGATGCTTCAAATGTCAAATTCAGAACAGATTATGGAATTTTCAAATCAGATAAAGCAATCTTCTCTGATTCCAGAGCAGTATCAGCATCTTCACCAATGGCAACAGAAATGCAAGGCTCACAATGACATCTGTGAAGATTACATGTTTCCAAAGAAAACAGAATGGCAGGTAGAGAATCACAAACATTTACAATCTCAACGATTTGAGAATAATTTTAATCCCATTATAAACTCAATCTATAGTTCCCAGGTATCATCTCGGCCTGGGGAGATTGAAGTCAAATCCTGCTCAGCGCCAGAGGAACAGACAACCAGGAGAGGGGATGTAAAACTTTTTGGTCAGAACCTTCTGTCTGATCCATCAAATGTATCCAAACTCCCACCCTCAAATAAGGATATTAGTGAGTCAACTGAATCTCTGCAAGGTAGTTGCAAAACATTTAGGATACAAGAAAATAACGAGTGGTGTCTAGCCATGGTGACAATGTCATCGGAGAAACAGTCACAAACATGTCACTCTTGTTTGCATTCTGAAGACATTGCTGCCTCAGCTGAAAATACTAAGTCTGGCAGGGTGCAGGAACCTGTTGCACATATTATTGAACATTTTGCATGTGAGGCACAAGAATCTAAGCAAAATCTTGCTAAGGTCGGTGCAGGTTATTTAGGACAGGATTTTGGTGGGAAAAGTTTTCAGTCTTGGGAAGGTAGTGGGGGGCATAACCCTTGCAACAATTCAAGGCCAGTTCAAACTGGTACCTTACCACTGCCACAGGACCTGAATTTACAATTCAAGGGAAATTCTTTGGTAGGTACTAGTGTAGATCAACCCATTAAAGCAGGCAGATGCAAAGAGATATCTTTAAATTCATCTGCAATGCCAGGGGTGCACGGTAGAATAATACAGGATGTGCCATACCCCATAAGAGATCCGCTAATTATCAGACACACTGATTATCATCCTGCTGGACATAGGGAATTGGGAAGTAGCTCCTTTCCCTCTTTGGATTTGAAGCTTCCAGAATCTTCAATTGAATTTCAGAAAAGAAATGTTGTACTTGATATGACAATGCCGTCTGGCAAGCCTGGGAGGTGTGACACAGTGCAATCAATGTTTGCTTTCCAATCTCAAAACAGAAATATTTTCAATGATACAGGTTTTCAGATGGGTGGAGTAATGCCTGGAGGAACTGTGTCAGATACAGTTACTGCTATTAACATGTTAGACTCTGCAGCAGACCAAGCGACTGTATCCCTGAAGTACCCTCAGTTCACAAGTACTGGAGATCTAGAATCTGAGAGAGGTGACTACAGTAGATAGCAAATCCTTGCATGTAAATGTGAATCAGGCCAAATGGTCCATTGTATCATTTTGTATCTTGAAAAGAAATCCGTCTGTAACGTGTATTTTCTGTCTATTTGTTCTAATTGAACTGAATAATATATGCCTCAAGCAAGACAAGGCAATTTTGTCTTATTCAGGAGAAATTGGTCTGTTCCTTATGATAAGGAATTTCAGCAGAGTGAAGAGGAGGCTACAGAAGAACTTGCAAAATTTCGTGTAGAAGAAATACAACTAAACCGGATGTTTAAAAATGGATGATAAACTCAGCTCTTGTTTGTTTTGTTGTAGTGGGCCCTTGTTAAGGTTCGTCTAGCGTTTATAATTAATTTAACATTTCACTCTGATATCTGTTGTAGTGAATCATCCCCTACATGTTGAATCCTTGTCTGCTTAAAAGAGCTAAACTTTTTAACTCTTGCACAGTTGTTGACTTACTTACAATCTCTTACATGTCAAGAACAAGATGGGACTAGACAACCCGCTGAGTAAGTGGATCTCCAGAGAGGAGTTGGTTGGGTTATATTATAAAGGAAAGATTGATTTCACAGGAAAAATCGATTCATTTTTACTTGAAAGTTGGGTTCAATTCAAGCTTCTGACAAAATGAAAACATTTTCCAACATATAGTTTGCCTACCTTTGGTAAGCTGATCGTTTGATGCCAGAGACTGCCGCCACATACCAACACAATAAGATAGACCATGCAGCCAGACCACTTATTTAACAACGAACAATGCATCCAGTTCTCTCCACCACCCAGCCCTCTTTTCCATAACTCACCTCTCTCTTCCAGTTGAACTGCCTTTTGTATCATTATATTAATCTCAACTACTTTAGTGGAAATTACGTTGTTTAATATCTTTATGTTTCTAACCAATATGCAGTAATTCATTACCATTGTAAAGTAATCATTTTTACCATAAAGTTCTTGTTGATTTTCCGGCTATACACCGATCATTTTTACCATAACTTTCTTGGTGATTTTCCCGCAATACACCGTGCATATTTGTTCATTGCTTTATGTTATTAATTTTCTTGCATGGAACATTGTTTTGCCATAAATTCAAAATGAGCCGTTGGATGTCATTGTTTTCTTTACATTCTCCCATATAATTATCTTTAATTAAATTAATTTGGATACATGTTCTGTTAATAATTAAGTTGTTCATATAATCTTTTATAATTAAGTTAATCTGGGACACACATTTCTACTTGTAATTGTTGATTTGATTGATGGTTAAGGATTGCTATTTTTCATATTTCTTGCAAAGTCGAATATCTTGATTAGGAAAATCTATTATTATTGAGACGATGTAACTTGGTTTTTTCCAGGGTTACAGAATGTTATCGGACGAAAAACTCAATGAAGCCAAAGAGTGGGGTTGAGTTAGATTGGATAAAAGCTCGGGAAAGTTCTCATAACGAAAAAATTAAACAAAAAAGCTCAAGAAAACGAAAAACAAACGAAACTCAAAAGCTTAAAACCTCGGGAAAGTTCTTATAACAAAAAAATTAAAAGAAACTTCAAGAAAAAGAAAAACGAAAAACAAACGAAACCGAAAAAAGCTTAAACGCTCGGGAAAGTTTCATAACAAAAAATTAGAAAAAGCTTAAGAAAATGAAAAACAAAAACCGGAAATGCCTAAAAGCTCTGGAAGTTCTCCTAACAAAAAAAACTCGAGAAAATGAAAAAGGAAAAACAAACGAAACCAAAAAAGCTTAAGAAAATGAAAAACAAAAAACAAACGAAACCAAAAAAGCTTAAGAAAATGAAAAACAAAAACAAAAAAGCTTTAAAAAAACTGAATCAGAAAAATCAGCGAGAAAAATCAGCGAGTTTGACTTTATGCAGAATTAAGTTACTACAATAAACATAGATTCTATAACATTGTTTTTTTTTTTTTTGGTTGTGTAACCGATTGATTCTATAACATGATTTTTTTTGGGTTGTGTAACCGATTTATATCAAGTTGCTTTAAAACATGACTTTACTAATATTAAATTAGTAATTACTATGTTAACTTGATTCTCTATACTCTCAATTTATCCATAAATTTAGTACTAATGACAATTTGTTTCTCTCTATATTTTCAATTTGCCTAAATCTATGAGAACATCTAAGCAACACACCATTGGAGTGTTTCAACTATAACAATTTTTTTACTTTCAATTCTTATATGATGATGATGATGATGATGATGATGATGATTAACATCCCACCGATTCGCCTATAAATTTAGTAAATCTATGAGAACATCTAAGCAACACACCATTGAAGTGTTTTAACTATAGCAATTTTTTTACTTTCAATTCTTATATATATATATGATGATGATGATGATGATGATGATGATTAATATCCACTGACACTGGATTGGTCTATCAGACCTTAAGAAGGTAAATGATTACTTGCAATTATTTATAATTTTGTTTTTGTACTTGAAAAGCATTAAGAGAAGCTTTCCTAGATCACCATAGTTTTGTTGAGTTAAAAGGTTAAGAAGCTTGTACTATGATAAATATTTTGAAATTGAGATCTAATCTGGGTATAGGCTTGACATTCTAAGAGAAAGAGCTTTTCATCTTCAACCTTCTTAGTGTCACAAAGGTGACACACTCTTTCATCATAGGRAATGTCCAGTTTCACAATGGAGTTCGTGAGAATTTGTTTTTATCTTAGCAATGCTTATTTTTTTCTTTACACTTGTCAAAACAGAGAGATAATTTTGATTTTCTAAATTAAGGTTGATTACATCCTCATAATACCTTAATTTTCTTTTTTCCTCTAACTCTTTATCATACCACATTTTCTTCTTAAATTTTGATTTGATGATATTTTTAATAGATTTCTTATATTGCAAAATGGTGTCTTCCATGATTCCCCAATAGTTTAGTCAAGACTGAGCATCTTTATGCCATCATCGCTAGATTTTGAAGCAATTTTAGGAAGCTTCTTGTATTCCATGTTATTTAACTTGTTCTTATACATTAGGTATCTAGTCATAGTCGTGTTGCCAATGGAGGAAAGACTTGCCTTTAAGATGAGGATGAGATATGGCATATTTCCTTTAATTTTGAGATTATAGGTTATAAAATTCTTTTGTATTTTCTCTATATTTCTCCAGGATTCATGGGATATACTACATCCCTAGACTTCACATCCATAAAAAATAAGAGGCGTACCATGAGTCTCAAAGAAGAGTTTCTTCTTATCCCATATCCAAAGATTGTCTGATTTACAATTGTTTTCAATCCCATAATTAACTTTCCATCCTCCAATAATCATTTTCTCAATGCTATAATTCTAGTTGAGTTTGTGGTGAATATCGATTCCAATATATTTGTATGAAGTCACTTCCTCCAAGTTGTTGTCATATATGAAGATATCATAATTKATCTTATTGGATTTAATGATYATGACTTTAGTCTTGTTAGTATTAACAATATACCCATATTGGAGCAAAAATTCTTGAGGATTTTTAGCGGGTTTTCAAGATCGTGGRGACTCTTTGCCATATGAATGATATCATCAGCATAAAAAAGAAGATTTATGACTATACCAGTGAGAGTAGGGTCGACACAACCTYCTTCTTCCAAACAATATTCTAATTTGTCAATGTATATGCCAAAAAAGATAGGGAGCAAGTGACAACCTTGCTTGACTCTAATATTGTAGTTAATCTCTTTCGACCATATATATAAAGTTGAAATTGAATTATTTTATTAAACATAGACATYGAAATATTTTACATATGACCTACATTTAAATATTTGTTTGTTATTAATATTTTTTTAAATGTCACATGTCAACTTTATATTAACATTGAAAGAATTACACATCTCTCTTATACTGCGAAGTAGAAAGCGCCTATCTTCGAAATAAGATTTTTTTACAACAAATTTCTTTATATATCTCTCTATATAGTTGATATAAAATTATTTTAATAAAGGTGGACATTGACATATTTTATTTATGACCCACACTGTGTTATTTTTTTGTTATTATTATTTTTTAAATGTCCCTTGTCAAGTCTATGTTAATTTTTTTTGGTTGATAATCCAGTCCATAATTTCTATTATCTAAGAAACAAGAAGTTATACAAATCGGTGCTTGGTCAACCACTTGGGAAACTTGGGAAACTTGACTAGGCACAAAATAGCAAGTTCAGTTGGCCCTGACAAGCTTTAAGTTCAAAAACTAAAACCAACGACACTTTGCCAAAAACATTGTTTACCAACCTCTGCATACAAGTTCTAGGACCTCGTCTATGCCTATACATTGGTGGGATTGTTGCCCTGCACCTATCTAAGCTATTGATCCAAAAAATCAAATGCCAAAACATGAATTTTATTGAATTAGCCCTGGAGGCTCCTTAGGAGGAGGCATTGCATCATGCGAACTAGTGTCCATGCTAATGACTCGGCTCGACACCATCCAAGTTCACGCTCAGGGGACGACCCACTTTTCTGTTGATCTGCAGAAGCTCCATTTGCATTTCATCCAATTGTAAAAATTTTCCTCATGAACTTCATTGCGTTCTACAAGCACCTTTCCCATCATTGTTTTAAGCAACCAGTATAAGTCCACTGTTCTGGTATAGAGGGTGGCACGCTCTCGATAAGAACCCAGATATGGAGTACACTGCCCAATCTCGACATCCACTGCAGCATGGTCAATAAACCTACGAAGGGCACGAGCATCGGSCTCGGCAAGGTCTAGCTCTGCTCTAATGTGCGAGGGAGTGTGGGCTTCGTAAGCCTCAACAACGGGGGCAACATTGGCCCTGGTGATACGCTCAACAACCCYGCCTATTCTACTGCGGCCCCTTTGACGTTGTCCCCTGCGAGGCATGGTAGAGGTGAGGACAGCAGAGATAGGAGAATAACCAAGAGCCAAAGAGTGGTGACACAACGCGACAATGAGAYAGGCGAGATGCAGAGCTGAGGTGAAACAGGGATGSGACCAAGGTGTATGGCTATTGAAATGAGAATGTGCACTCAAATTAGCCTTCCTACGGAGCTGAGAGTGGGAAGCAATGGTGTCAGACGATGCCATTACTCGTTGAGTGCTTGGAAATCATAAAACTGGCTGGATGAATGAACACATCCTGATAATAATAATCCCCATGCGCGGAGTTATGTTTGGCGGTAGGGAGGAGTAACCTTGCTGACGTGAGCTTGTGGAGGTGGCAGCATGGCTGCCATTAAATGTACGATGTCGCCAAGTGTAGGGGATCATGTGGCGGTGCTTGTAGCCTGCTGTGCTTCCCTAACACCCCATCCGGGTGCCTGTCAATTCTATGTTGAGCACTAAAATAATTATATATTTCACTCATAGTTGACACCAAAAAACACCTTTTTGCACAATAGAAAACTTTTTACTTTCAATTGTTTTATGCACACACATACACAAAGTTGATAGTGAAAAATTTAATTGAACTTAATGAATGGGAAAAGTGTACATGTATAGTGATAATGATATTTCATCTGCTATATTTTTATATGGATATCATTTTTATATAAAAAGGGTTATTTTTTTTTTTCCTATTTTGGTTTATCAAGTTTATATATATTTTTAGAGAAATCTTACAAAGAAACTTAAAGGTGTGCTTCGTACAGAGGGATTGTTGATATAGAACTAGTGAAATGCCCAACAATATTGACAATAACTAATTGAATTAATCCTTTGGGTTGAAAATGTTTGGAAATATATCATCCCATAGAGCTTTGCTGAGAGTGAGATTCTTGGTACCTTGCCACAAGAGGCAAACATGTAACAAGTGAGATTTGAACTTGGATGGTTAATATGAGCATGATTTGAACTTGGGTGGTGATGATAACTACTCATCCACAAGAGGTAAACATGTAACAAGTGAGATTTGAACTTGGATGGTTAATATGAGCATGATTTGAACTTGGGTGGTGATGATAACTACTTCCCCTGATAATCACCCAAACTAAGCCAAATTGAAAATTTACAATAACAACAATGATTAAAGATAAATTTTCTTTTTGATAATTTAGTAGTGTTCTTTATAATTAAATAATAATAATTATATGAATACATATTTTCCAGAAAAATAATGTAGATAATTTTCTACATTGTTTTAATATTATATGACAAGTATTTTCTAGATAGTTTTCTACATTGTTTTAATAATATAATTCATATTTTTTCAAAACAAATATTGTAGTTATTTTTCTATATAATATAATATTTATTTTCTCATTTTTTTATACAAATAATAAATAGTGTGTAATCTTCTATAATCTTGATTAAAAAATATAAATATTATAAGGGGATGAGATGGTTCTTGTCATATTGTGGACTTATAAATATTGGCATAATTTTATACATGTGTAGGGGGTGGTAGGCGTGAGGGGATCGTTCTAGTTCTCGATGGAAATCAAGAAATCAACTTTGCTTGGAGGTTCCAGACAACTGTTGGATTACTAAGGGGGGGGGTGAATCAATAATAGAGCAATTTAATCCTTTTTAACCATATAATCCAAGTGTTATATCAATGAAGCATTATCATCCAATAACTGCAGAGTAAATAAGCAATGAACAAATGAACAAACATACACATACATAGTACACCAGTGTTATACGTGGAAACTCAAATCGAGAGAAAACCACATAATTCATTTTCTTATATGTCTTGAAGAATTACATTCATTGGAAGCACCAATTTCCTTTGTTTTCCATCTGCAACTGGAATAAGGCTCCAACCCCCTAGTTTCTCAGGCTACAACCTAAGGGAAGCTCCAACTCCCCAATTCTTTGGTTACAACCAGAAGGAGGCTACAACCCCCTATGTTCTCTGGCTACAACCAGAAGGTGGCTACAATCACCTGTCCTTGCCCCGTCTTGCCACCCTGAAGTAGAAGTAGAATGATGGAACCACTGCCAACCTGTCACTGTGAGATATACCGCTGTAAACCTGTACCAATAAATCTGAACCATGCATCAACCTGTACCTCAACCTGTAATCAACCTGTCCATAAACAAATGCATCAACCATGCACCAACATGTACCAAATAACCTGTAATCAACCTGTACCATAAACAAGTGCATCCAACCATGTACCAAGTATGTACCAATCATGTGTCAACTACTCATCAACTATGACTCATCAATATGTACCAACATCATCAACTATAC
>JASDQU010587794.1:22706-39759 GCA_032191745.1 Picea mariana | reverse complement strand
TACTCGAAATCATGTGGGACATTTTTACGACTAATCATGCCAGCCAAAGGTGGGATGTAGTCAGGCAAGACCTATGAGATCTGCTTCGCGTTCGCCATATCGTCGCGATGCTTTCTTCTTTTCTCAGTCGCAGTTCAGCTAGACCAACGTGCATTCAAGGGGGATGCTTGGAATCCTCCAGTTGACGATGCCTGAATTCCTGCAGACATGACTTTCTCATCCATAAGGTCTATAAATATCTCCTCCACAAAATTCTCTACTACGCTATGTTCACCCGACATGCACACTCGTGATCGAACAACTTGGGTAGGCGAACAGGTAGACAAGGAAATCATATGGATGACGAAGTCTAGACAACACAATGTGGTATGTGATCAATTCTCTATTAGCTCAGTTATCTCAGTTTGAAAAAAGTGGTCCTGGTGCGGAATTTGACGGATTAAATAAGCAATGTCGCAACAGATTCCTTCATCGGGTCGAAATGCCTTAATTAATACGAGTCCATCCATTATGGCATGGTCTGAATGGTCCAATGTCGATCTTTTTGGTAATAATTATGTTTCTAACCATTTCAGAGCGTCATTATAACGGTTGGGACACCTCCAACGGTCATATAGCTTCGTCGTGGAAAAGTTCCGTTCTGCGTGGTTTTGCTATTCCGGCAAGGTTCAAGTTCTGTAAGCCTGCTTTCTGCGAAGTCTTCTTTGGAATTTTCTGCAATTTTTCTAACTTTGATTTCTTCTTAATGAATTTTCTTGCCTTCTTTCCCGTGATCTGAATTTCTAGATTCCTCTTTCCATTCTTATTCTTATCTTCTCTGAGCATAGTAACTTCGCACTGTTGAGGGTCTTCCAAATGTTTCAAGGTTAATACTTCTTATCTTACTACTTCTGGGGTAGGTGCTCTTCTCTCCTGTATGGACGGGTTTTTCAAGCCTTCCTATGTTCTTTCAACTTCGACAGCTAAGTCTCTAGCCCTGAGTGGCTTCAACTTGTCCTCTTGTTCTTGTATTAGTCACTCTATTTTTCTAGCTATGAAGTCCCTTAATTCTTTCTTTTTCTGTTTTGTGGCTTCCTCCTCTGCTTTTCTTCGGATCTGATCTTTCTCAATTCAGGTCTTTCCTGGAAAAAGTGCAAAAGGGGCGTTGTTCTCAGCAAACTTGATAACTTCATATTCTTCTTTGGTCGATGCTCCATGAGCCATCATAGGTAAATTATCAGCTCTTCCACATAGGGTTATCATCTTTCCTTTAAAAAATCCTATCCTTCCCAATGAAGGAATCATAGCAGGGCTTCCCAAAATTTCCCAAGTGCTTTCTAGCATGATATTCACCTGTGTTTCCTCATCCAAGACACAGTCTATGTCGAAGTCTCCTATTCTTATTTCTATGCACGAATTCTCTTTTAAGATATCTGGTAAACTGATGTCTCTGTGATCATTCAATGTTTCTTTCAGCTGTAATAACATAGTCTCATATTCTTTCTGGTTTTCTAACATATCCTTAATCCCTTGACCTTCTTCATAGTTTTCTTGTCTCATGTTCATATTTTCAACTTTAACAATCAGTCTAGGGAAATCCAAAACCTCATGATCAACAACTTTACAACAAAGACAAATAGGACCTATACTAGGGAATTCCTTAGCAAGATGTCCCAATCTTCTGCAGTTATAACACGATGTCAATCATCCATTTCTTTTAAACGATCCCCAACCTTTCTTGTACTACGCACTGGGATCACAGTGATGGACCTGCAACCTGCAAAAATTCTTTCTAGGTTCCTGCATCCACTTATTAGTCCAAAAATTCTTTCTATCCATAGGAATACCATATCTTTCACTGTCTCTATCAAATTTATTCAGATCAACTCTTTCTTCTAGCTGTGCCCTAGTTTTCAGACTAGGACAAAATATTTCAAACATACCTAAATTCATACTTTCAAAGAAAAAATTTCCACTTATCTTACTTTTACTAGAGCACAAAGCTTTAATATCTTACCTATTTTCTTCAGATTGGGCCTCTTTCATAGCACAGAGCTTCAAAATTCAAGTAGAATACTGCGCACTACAACAACAGATATACACACAAAGATTTTTTTCTTTTCTTCAGTTCCCAGCAATCACAGTTTCAGGTCCTGAAAATGGAACCATTTGTTGGCAYAGGAGCAGACCTAGGGTTCAACGCTTCAACAACACACCAACAAAACTCTAACTGCCGACCCTTTCAACAACACCTGCGAAGCATATGAAGTCTCACTCGAGGTAGAGGAAGGGGGGGTTGTAGGAATCAGGTGCCTACAACCTAGCTGGGACACAGATMTRTGATTACAAAAATTATAGAGCGCTTAGCCAATAACATGCATTAGTTCATAAATCCATTCACATCACAGATTAAACCCTAGATACAAAATCAACACAATATCTAACCCTTACAATTTCTTAGCACATAGCATAATCTTAGATATAACGTTCATTCACATCATAAATCACTAAGCATTCATCTATCTATCTATCATACATAAAGAACAATGCACCAAGAAAATAGATACATAAATAACATGAAAAATGTATCACAAAGCACATCGACACAGGATATATGTGGTTCACCCCAGTGTGGGGCTACGTCCACCAACTCTTCTTCTTCTTTATAAGTCTCCTTCAATATTCTTATAGGAAAACTGTCACAGAGCTCACTCTGCACTGGACAGGTGATCTGTGCACAACACACTAGATCCACCTTCCTTAAAATCAGGTCATGTCACAAAGCCTTACACAGTCTATGCACAAATCCTCTTACAATCACTTTCACTTAGCTCTGCAAGCCTTAACATACTCTTAGTCATGCACTAAGCCCATGACCTAAAAAACTGATGTCTACTTACATCGCCTAGCTACTTATTTATACATTACAAAAAGGACCTAGACATGGGTAAACCCATGGGCCGACATCCCATACCCGTTACATAAACCCTAAAATCCCTAAAATCCCGCAAAAAGTGGGCGAGATCCCACGATCTCCACTTCGCCTAGGCGCTCCGTCTTCGACTAGCTTGTTGAAGTCCCAAAAATGGTCAAACACGACCAACGTTTCCTCAAAACTTGGTCGAGGGCCAACACCTTGTATTGAACAGACTAGCTCTGATACCACTTTGTAACATACCCTGATCATCAATAGGCTAGGCAATGCCACTCTCGGAACACACACACACACACACACACACACACACACACACACACACACATATATATGACATGCATTTTAATGAATCTTAAAACAATTAACTCGGAGTTACTACTACCATACAGATTCAAATGGACTTGACAGTAAGTCCACATGCAACAGAACACATGATACATTTCAGGAATCACATACATGCATAACATACATAATTAAGCAAAAAAATGATACTTATATTTTAACTGGAGTCAAACCACCAACTATGTGCAGACCTTCCATGAACCACCCAGCCTTAGACCACACTGCTCATCATGCTCAGCAGTGGGTCACCCCCAAACTGGGACTAAACTCCATCGTGAAAGGGAATTCTAGGCTTGGCAAGGACAACAAGGAAGTTGCACTAAACAATAGGAAGGATCTTTTATCCCATGAGCCACTTATGTGCACAACCCACAAACCCTCATTCCCCACACGCCTGCTCCATCCCAAGAGGGTACACCTTCACTAATACAAGTCCATCAACTAGTACACCTCCCTTACCTTAGTCTTCAACAACAGGCTGGACCAGGAGTCTCAGAGTACTGTAGCTGATACGAGACTCCCTTCCAGGAGAACTCACTCCCCAACAAATTCTCTCACCTGAGAGAGTTTGTCACAGGCCTGGCAACTTGATTCTTCTACCACAAAAAATAAGACGGGTAAGGCAATGGACGACTCCATAATTTACAGAGGTGAAAATGGTCACATTTCACAATGGCGGAAATGGCTAGCTGCGGCATGCTCAATGCATGAGTGAACTCATGAGGAGGAAGACAAAATGGTCTAGCATAGCCAAGATTATGCAAGCATGAGCCAAACTCTGCGCGTGCGTGAGTTCCTGAGTGTTTGCGCGGTTGCGTGAGAGTGCAGAGGGAGATCACAGAGGCCAAATGAGTTAGACAGAGGATGGAAGAATGGGGAGCAAACCCGCAACATGAGTTGACTCTTAAGCTTTAACTTCATGCGCCCAGGTCGACACCTGTCTTTCTGAAGATGCATGCGCTCCATTTAGTATACGTTCCATTTCCAGGAACTTAGGACAACACTCAACATGTCCACCTTAGCCTTTAGGAATTAATAATAAAATATTATTCCTTTAGAGGTAAGCCCCCTAGCTTAGCCCCTAAGCCCAAATACTTAGCCCCCTCCATTACCCTACCTAGTGGATCTTATTCCCCCATAATCTTTCTTCGTGGTCGGTCTACACACAACAGTGTAATTTTATTAATGACGTGAGTACTTACATATACAAAATCATGCTCATTGGCCTTGGCATTTGTCTCACCAGCCTAATAAACACATAAGTCTCTCAGCTTATAACCACTCAACTCACCATCCTATAAACATAATTACAATTAAACAGAGGCTCGACCTTGGGGTATTACAATCCCCTCCCCTTATTTTTGCACTGTCCCCAGTGCAACTTATTTACACAACAACAAAAAGATTTCCAAAATATTCAAAAAGACGTGAGTACTCTGCCTGCATAGCATATTCATGCTCCCATGTTGCGTCCTCAAGACCGTATCAGGTCCACTGGACTTTTACAAGCCCTATGGCTCGATTCTAGAGTTGCTTTATTTTCCAGTCCGATATACACATTAGATGCACCTGGAAGATGCCTTCTTGCTCCACCTGAATCACATTCCAATAATCCACATGATTAGGATCAGGTATATATTTCTTAATCAATTGAACATAAAACACATTATGTACATTCATGGATGCAGGCAATGCAAGCATATAAGCAACTAGTCCAATCCTTTCTAGGATTTCAAATGGCCCATAATATCTGGCTACCAACTTGGAATAGTTTCCCAACTTCAGGGAACCTCTGTTGGCTTTCACTTTCAAAAAAACATGATCACCCACTTTAAACTTCCTGTGGGTCCTGTTCTTATCATCATAAATTTTCTGCCTGTCTTGGGTAGCCTTCAAATTCCGTTTAATCTTTAGCATTTGTTCTTCCATTTCCTTAAGCAACTGTGGACCAACTATTTCTCTATCAGCTAGGTTGTCCCAACTTATTGGTGTGTTGCACTTTCTTCCATAAAGTGCTTCAAACTAGTTGATCTTCAATGATGCTTGATACCCATTGTTGTAGGCAAATTCTACCAAGTGTAGGTAGTCTTTCCATTTAGATGGTTTGTCCATCACATACATCCTTATCATGTCTTATATGACTTGGTTCACCCTCTTTTTCTACCCATTAGACTTTGAATGATAGGCTGTTCTGAAGTTCAGATTCGTTCTGAACCCTTTGAACAACCATTTCCAAAATTTTGAGGTGAATTTTGGGTCTCTGTCAGACACAATTGTCTTGGGAGTGCCGTGCAATCATGCTACTTCCTTCATATAGATATCAACAACATTAGCTGCCATATTTGTAGTTTTCAATGGAATAAAATGAGCATCTTTCGTAAGCTTATCCACCACCACCATGATGGAATCATGCTGCTTGCCGGTTCTGGGCAATCCTGTGATGAAATCCATTGTCACCACTTCCCACTTCCACTCAAGAATGGGTAAAGGCTGTGGAAACCCTACTAGGTGCCTATGTTTAGCTTTGACCTTCTGATACTCCATACATATGGTGATGTATTCTGCAATTTCCTTCTTCATGTCTAGCCAAAAGTAATGGATCTTGATTTTTGCCATAGTTTTTTGGTATCCAGGATGCCCAACATAAGGACATTATGCATTTCTTTTAAAATCACAATTTTCAATTCCTCGAAATTAGGTACATAAACTCTATTTTTGTACAAGAGTGTTCCATTAGCCTCCAATTTATAATCTTCTACTCTCTATAGCATCTTACCTTGTTGTAGCTTTGCTACCAGTTCCATGTACTACAAGTCTGCATTTGCAGCTTCTGAAATTCTGCCTTTAATATCAGTTTGATACATGCTAATGGTCATAGCACGGAGTTCATGCACCTTCCTGTTGAGTGCATCATCCACTTTGTTCTCCTTTCCTTTGATATGCTTGATATCAAAGTCATATTCACAAAGGAATTCCAACCATCTAATCTGCCTAGCATTCAAGGTTGGCTGATCAAACAAATACTTTAGACCGTTATGGTCTATCCTCAGTTCAAACCTCCTTCCCATGAGGTAGTGCCTCCATTTCTTTAGAGCATGTACAATGGACGCCAACTCCAAATCATGAGTTGCATAGTTATTTTCATGCTCTTTCAATTTCTTGGATTCATAACATATTACGAACCCATTCTGGCTAAGGGCTCCTCCCAGTCCTTCTTTGCATGCATTTGTACACACTAAAAACTCTTCATTCGGATCTGCAATCCTCAGGATTGGAGCATTGGTTAACAAATCCTTCAATTACTGGAAGCTTCTTTCACATTCTTCCGTCCATTGAAATTTCTTCTCCTTCCTTTGCAAGGAAGTGATGGGGTAAGCTATCCTTGAGAACCCTACAATGAACCTTCTGTAATAGCCAGCTAGACCCATAAAGGATCTGACTTCTGACACATTCTTCAGTGCTGACCATTCTCTGAATGCTTCTATCTTCTCAGGAGTCACGACTATCCCATCCTTTGAAATGATATGCCCCAAATAATGGATCTACTTTTGATAGAATGGGCACTTGTTCAATTTGTAATACAGTTGGTGCTCTCTTAGCACCCGCAATACCATCTTCAGATTATGTTCATGCTCTTCCTTATACTTGGAATACACCAGGATGTCATCCAAAAGAATATAACAAACATGTCTAGATATTCTCTGAACACACCATTCATTAGGCACATAAAAATAACGGGTGCATTTGACAACCCAAATGACACCATTGTGAATTCATAATGACCATACCTTCTTCTGAAGGCGGTCTTTCTGATGTCTTCATCCTTTATCCTTACAGGGTGATACCTTGACATGAGATCTATTTTTGAAAATTTCTTAGCATCCTTCAACTGATCAAAGAGATCATCGATCCTTGGCAAAGGATACTTGTTCTTAATAGTCACTTTGTTCAACTGTCTGAAATCGATGCACAATATCAATGTCCCATCCTTATTCTTCACGAACAGGACCGAGGCACCCCAAGGTGACACACTTGGGCGTATATACCCCTTATTCAAAAGCTCTTCAAGCTGCAATTGTACTCATCCTGTAAGGAGTTTTTGACATTGGAGCTTCTCCAGGCATCAGGTTTATAGAGAAATCAATATCTCTCTTCGGGGGTAGTCCTGGTACCTCTTTGAATACATCATCAAAATATTTTAATACTGCATGGTCTTCAATATTTGACACCTTATACTTAGGTGCTTCTTCCATATGGGCTGCAAATAATTGAGAGCCTTTCTTGTAGCACTTCTTCAACTGCATTGCTGAGATTTCTCTAATAGTAACTGCCCTTAGGATTCCCTACACTTTCCTTAGGTTTCCTTCCTCATCTAGGCAAGTGAATTCCTTGCTACGACATTCTAAGATGGCATTGTGCTGATTCAACCAATCCATCCCAATTAGACAGTCATAGGAACCCAAAGGTAAGATGTTCAATTCAACCCTTGTGCTCAGTCCATTCATGTCCAGTGGACATGACTTAACCAATTCAACAACCTTTCTCTTGGCTCCTGTAGCTAGTTGCACTAGCCAAGATTTTCCATGCTTGCTTCTTGGTAAATGCAAACTTTCCACCACTCGAGGATCTATATAACTATGACTAGCCCCTGAATCAATTAAAATATTAAAGCCATAGTTTTTTTATCATACCTTCCACTTCAATCATGTGTGACTGATATTCAACTTGCTTGTTTTCTAGGGCTGCATAGATTCTTGGTACGCTTCTGCCCATGTCCTCCACTGATTCTTCTTGTTGAACATTGTGGAAAGTTCTCACTTTGTCATTTCTGTGGGGGAAATCCTTGTACCTATGATTTCCTTTACAACCCCAACATTCCATAGGTGGTTGTCTTGGCATTTTCCCACCTACTTCATCCTTCCTGGGATCTCTAAAACCTGGCTATCCTTGAGGGATACTCTTGAGAAATGGTGGTTTGTTTCCCTTTTTCCACTGCTCCCTCTTAAACTTCTTCTTGTCTTCCTAATCTTTTTGGAAAGTAGGATTTTATTTTTGCTGATCATATAAGCATTTTTCTCTCCTTATAGTTTCTTCCATAGTTTTCGGGTCGTCATGCTGGATATTTTAACTAATGGAAGATAGCAACCCACTCAGATACCTTTGAATCTTAACTGTCTCATCCTTGATGAAGGGAACATATAGCAACAACTCCAAGTATCTTCTTTAATACTCATAAATGGACATACTTCCCAGCTTGATTTCGAGGAACTCTTTCATTTTCTTGTCATAATACCTCCTAGTTAAGTACTTCTTTTCAAAATGTCTCTTGAATTCCCTCCAGGTAACATTCTTTTCTCTGACGTGCTGTACTTGTACAAGCTGCTCCCACCATATGGATGCCTTTCCTTTAAGTTGGTAAATGGAAATTCTTCCCTCTGCATAAGAATAATAGTTCTGCAGTTGGAAATATTTCCTCATGCCTAGAAGCCATATCTTCATATTTCTTGTGTTCTTCGTTAAAAATATGAGGCTTAATCTTGTTCATTTGTCCCTTTAGTTCATCCACTCCATATCTCCTATGATTTCTGGTAGGATATGGGCTTGAACTACTATGTGCCCTCTTATTGGAATGTTTTGAGGAGTGACGATGATGCCTGGTAACGCTTCTTGATCTTCCTTTCTTCTCAGGGGTCCCACGACTCCCTGTTTTGCTTGAGCCACTCTCCTTATCGAACTTCTTTTCGATTCTTTCTAGACTCTGCATCAACTTTAGGTTGAATTCTCCATGTTGATCCCTGGCTTTCATGAACTTTCTGTTATCTGCTCTGTGAGTCTGGGCATCTTTCTGTAATATTTCAATGAGCTTCATAATGTGCCCTTCCTTATCTATCTATTCTCCATTCCCATTGGAGTTCGATCCTTCAACCCCCACATGGACATCCATTCCTCTTGCATCATTCTCTGAACTGGAAGCATTCTGTGCCTCCTCCATTTCTCACCACTAAGCGATGATTCTGTTTGGTTCTAACAATTGTTGACTCTGCAACACAATGTGCAATCAATCGAAATTCGTTAGGCCATCAATCCTTAACAAATTCCACTACATTCATAAACCAATCTGATTCAATAAAACGTTCAAATTTCATTCCCTGTGATTCTCGATAAACCAAGAATCCTCACAGATCCTTTCGTTCTACAACAATTTTCAGGCACTAGCCCCTTTCTCTTATCCCCCAAACCATGTGACCATGGGCTGTGGCTAAGTGCTATATCTATAGGCACTTACTCGGGACCTCGGGCCTACGACTTCGAAAATCTACCAATCACAATACACCACTCTTAGAGTTCCAAACTAACAAACTCGTGAAATGGGGTGGATCAACAATCCATGACTACTCGACATCCAATATATGTTACCCACTGTGGAACTTCGGGCTTTGGAGCCTCAAAACTTCGGGATTTCGAAACTTCAGAGCTTCGGGTTCCGAAAGTTTTCACGCTTGCCTCCTTCCAATCTCATGAAATCTGAATTTTTGGTCTTCTTTACCCTTCGGGTCCACATAGTACAGATGTCACCAACTTAGATGGTGGCACATGTCATGCCTAGAAAGGTCCATGTCACCCCTAGTGACGTCATCCGAACCCACCACATTTTCTCCTTTTCTTCAGAACTTTGGGTTTAAGAAGTTTGTGCACCAACACACCCCTCTTCTTCCGAGCTCCTAAATTATGATTTTCTCTTGGCTTTATCTAACAGTCAAGCTCTTCTCCTCAGATCCAAGATGCAGCCAGACTCCTTTTCTTTGTGGATATCCAAAGGAAATCATGGCTAACCATCTTGCAACGTTACTAGATCTGATGGACAAGATTTTTCCTCCTCCTCCTGAATAGATCCTATAACCAACATTACTCTGTGGCCTAATACCACGCCTATCATGGTTTTACAATACTGCTACACCTACTGAGCTTCATAACGTGACTAAGGTAACCTCTTGGAACTCAGGAATGTTCTGAGGTTCGAAATTGGTTCTTCTTGACACAATTTCCACTCGAAACCTTGGGTCCAATGACCACTTATCCAACCTATCCAGGCTCATCATTGAAACCTTGGCTCTGAACTCGAATTTTATCTACTTCGACAACCATTCTCTCTAAAAAAATTTCTTCAAGTTCCACTAACATGGCCCATCCAGGCTCAGCGTTGAAAACCTTGGCTCTGATACCAATTTGTAACATCCCCCGACCATCAACACCACTGTCGGGCAATGCTACCCAAACACCTTGTCTTGAATAGACTAGCTCTGATACCAATTTGTAACATCCCCCGACAATCAATAGGTCAAGAAATTCCACTCTCGGAACACACACACACACACACACACGACATGCATTTTAATGAATCTTAAAATAATTAACACAGAGTTACTGCTACCATACAGATTCAAATAGAATTGATAGTAATTCCACATGCAACAGAACACATGATACATTTCAGGAATCATAAACATGCATAACATACATAATTAAGCACATAAATGATACTTATCTTTTAACTGGAGTCAAACCACCAACTGTGTGCAGACCTTCCACGAACTTCCCAGCCTTAGACCACACTGCTCATCACGCTTAGCAATGGGTCACTCCTGAGCTGGGACTAAAATCCACAAGGAAAGGGAATTATGGGCTTGGCAAGGACAACAAGGAAGTTGCAGTAAACAACATGAAGGATCTTTTATCTCAGGAGCCAGTTACGCCCACAACCCACATACCCTCATTCCCCACACGCCTACTCCACCCCAAGAGGGTACACCTTCACTAATACAAGTCCATCGGCTAGTACACTTCCCTTACCTTGGGCTTCAACAATAGGTTGGACCAAAAGTCTCATAGTACTGTAGCTGCTACGGGACTCCCTTCCAGGAGAAATCACTTCCCAACAAACTCTCTCACCTGGGAGAGTTGCTCACAGGCCTGGCAACCTGCTTCTTCTACCACAATGAATAATATGGGTAAGGCAATGGACGACTCAATAATTTACAGAGGTGAAAATGGTCACAGTTCAGCAATGGTGGAAATGGCTGGTTGTGACATGCTCAATGTGTGAGCGATCTCGTGGGGTGGAAGACAGACTAGTCTAGCATAACCAAGATTATGCAAGTGTGAGCCAACATCTTCGCGTGTGTGAGTTCCTGAGTGCCTTCATGGTTGCATGAGAGTGAAAAGGGCGACCAAAGAGGCCAAATGAGTTAGACGGAGGATGGAAGAATGGAGAGTGAACCCCTAACACAAGCTGACTCGTCAAATTTAACTGCATGCGCCCAGGTCGACACCTATCTTCCTGGAGCTGCATGCACTCCATTTAGCATACGTTCCCTTTCCAGGAACTTAGGAAAACACTCAACATGTCCACCTTAGCCTTCAGGAATTAATAATAAATTATTATTCTTTTAGAGGTAAGCCCCCTAGCTTAGCCCCTAAGCCCAAATACTTAGCCCCCTCCATTACCGTACATAGTGGAGCTTAGTCCCCCATACTTTTTCTTTGTGGCCAGTCTACATGCAACAATGTAATTTTATTAATGATGCAAGTACTTACATATACAAAATTAGGCTCATTGGCCTTGGAATTTGTCTCACCAGCCTAATAAACACATAAGTCTCTCAGCTTATAACCACTCGGCGCACCAGCCTATAAACATAATTAAAATTCAGTAGAGGATCAACCTGGGGGTATTACATGGAGGATGGGAGGTCTCATCATGATTCAACCTATCATGATCATGGGTACTTAGCGATATGAAATCACCATCATCTGTTCACCAAGCCAGGGTAGTGGCTCTCAATTACACAATTGATAGAAATGGGGTCTCATCATGAGCCAACCTTCTCAATTCGGCGAGGTATTTGTTAATTACATTGTCATTATCTGGACACCGATACATGACATTGGCCTTCAACTTGTTCCTTAAAGTATAAAAGAAATAAATAATGGCAAGAAGACGGGCTTGGAAAAGGTTCATCACAAATGAAGGTGCCACACAACCTCTACAAAGGCACCCATAAATGAGATAATACAAGCCCTTGTATGTCATGAAAATCATCGACCTATGAATTCTAAACCCCTTCCACCTCATCATACACCACATGACATTGAAAGTCCATCCTTGGGAGTATCCCCTACTTGAGGGATTTGGTCTACCCAATAGGACTTTTATGACACCCCTCCCATACTTAAACTTGGTCAATTGTATAGGGTTTTTGAGAATTTGTTTAATTTGATGAGGTAGTTTTGATGCACATGTTTAGATGCCTTTATTATTAGATGTGGTTTACACTTGTCATGATATCTTTGACTTGAGAGCTTTGGAGGGCGTACCCTTTTGTTTTACAGGACCTTGCTTGGTGGCCATTTTTGGGAGAACAAGCCTAGCTTGGGCTTCCATGGGGAATGGATCCCACAGGTTGTATGTTGTAGGCTCGCAGACTAGATCACAGACACATGAATTTGGATACTTACATGGCATCATGGAGGATATTATCCATCCCCTATTTCCCAAAGGACTTACCTAGGAGAGGCAAAACATCATCTTTTGAGGCTTGACATCATGCTTGAGGGGGTTTGATGGTGATAGAGTTATGTCACATTACACTTGCAATATTTTGACCGGAGGAGACATGGATTGACCCTATCACTTGATTATGAGACTCAAGGAGCCCCTACAACCTCCATTTTCCACTCCAACGACTTGCTCAAGTGGTCAAAATGCCCCCTAAAGGGGTGACATCATCTTATTTTTAGGGTTTCTATTGTGTTAAAGTGAAAATTAAATATTATTATTTGATGCAAGGGGTAAGATAAGGGTTGTTGACCCCTTATCTTATGTTTTACCCTTGCTAAGTGGACAAACTATGTTTTAAGGTTTTTGTATAAATAGAGATCATGTGAATCTCATTTCATAACATATCTCTCGCATTATGAGAGGCTAAGGACTGCAATTTTCAGTACCTTCGATATTTTTTCTCTCTTGTGCTATGGTATGGTGTTCTCTTTGGTTATAAGCTACATGATGATGATGCACTAGATTTTGGAGGTCATTTCTATCTCTTTATGGTGGTTTCTCTTGGCATGTTAAGAATTTATCTTATTGCAACTTGAATCTGGTAAAGGCTACACTTGTTGTTGTTTTCTTTGTTCAAAGTTCAAGGTTATTTGATAAGTTAAGCATGGAGTATAAGGAAATACAACCCTACCTAGATCCACCATAATCTATCATAAAAATATTGTTTGCAAGGGTTTTCTAAGGAGGTATATATGGCATACAACCCTTAGCCTAAAACCTAGATATGATACTTGCTTTGGGGAATAAACAGATTTATACCCCCAAGGAGGTAGTACCTATAGCTCTCTATCTTGTGACCCTATTAACCCATTAATCAAAGGCACTAGTCACTGCATTGGAGAAACAAAATATTGCATTGATAAACGTAAAAAGTTAAGGTCTTGAAGTTGTCTTATTTGGATATTATTCTTTGAGACTTAGTCTATCTTGCCTCATTGAGGTGTCCCCTTTCTCCCACTAAATTTTTTTTGTTGTTACATAACTAACCTACAACCACTAGGGCTACATAAAAACTAACCTTCTAACCCTAGGAAACCCTCCAAACTAACACTATGAACTAGCTACAATTTATCCCTAATAAACCACTAACCTTAGCGCACTTTTTAGGCCAATTAGGAATAACTTTTATTGGTTAACTTTTCTGATATTTGTCTTGTTTTTCTACAACCATTAAGAATGTTAGCCTTTCCTTCATATTTGATATTTTATAGTGATACTATCATGATAAAATCACAATTTTTATTGTTAAAGTGGTGCTAGTTCTTTGCTAGTTTATTTCTCACATTTATCTTGACATTTGACATCTTATCTAGCAGCCTCTTTTAATAGTTTCTTACTGATATGTATCTATGTTCACTGCTGCAATTAGGGACAACAAGCTTAAATTTCTTGCCCACTTTATATATTTCATTGCATACTTGGTTTTCCTTGTGTCTTGGGAAAATACTATCTCTTTGCAGGTCACTCAAGGCTTTGGAAACCTCAAAACAACCCTCAAGACTCATCACCAAGTTCCGTTTTCCATCTAGCAGCTTGACCTATAGGGGAATTTGTTACTACATCACACTTTCCATCTCATTTCCCCCCTAGGGTCACCGATATTCCCCCCTTGAGGTGACCACTTCACTTGTAAAGTGATGGGAACATTTACCTAAGTTGACAATGGGTAGGTGCTCTATAAGTTGTCACCATTTTGGTGGTTGGGTCGGGATTTTCCAAACCTACAACTAGTGAGATAAAAATTTTGGCGCCGTTGTCGAGGAGGATTTTGAATCCTCTTCTGAACCCTAACGAAAATTTGAAAATCTATCCCAAATCCTCTTCCCTAGCTTTCCTGGTGACTCCACCCAAAGGGATGTTCCCTTTTTACCTTTTTGATGAGATCTTCTTGAAGCTCATCTTGTGAATCCACCTTCCGAGAACCCTTCTTCTTTTAATCCTTTTTCCCCTAGGAGGTTCAAAAATTCTAAGGTCTACCAAAGAAGGCCTCCCCTCAAGTCTCCCATTGTCAAAACCCTCTTCCACGATACCCTTCCCCTTTCGCCAATGGATCACCCTTGGGAAAAGGACCTCTACAAACCCATTAACATGGACACCATCCTAGGATACCCCAACGCAATGCCAAAAGAGTCAAACAAGTGGTTGCCAAAGTTCCCAAGAAATAATGTAGTGACTTTTGAAGATCGTATTTATGTCATAGGCCGAGACATGGACAACACATACATTAAGAATGAGGATGTAGCCATGAATCTATTGGTTTCATCATTGATTGAATAATATCTCAGTGAGGCCTTCCAGACAATCACCTCACGTCCTATGAATATTTTTCCAAGTTATTTAAGAGAATATGATTAATGAATAAGGACACTGGGATTATTGTAGCTCAATTCAATCAAATAAAGAAAAAGGAGAACAAGATAGTGAGTGAATTCAATACCATATTTGACAAGTTGTACAACTAGATTCCGATAGATTTCCGTCCTACAACTACATCAATCCATTTCCTCTATATGAATGCTTTTGAAAATAAATTTCACTTTATTCTGAAGGACAAGAAGCCCACATCATTGTCACAAGATAAATACTACAATGCTGACATTGAAGAGAATCTCCTTGATTCAAGGGTGGATCCTTTTAAGTACCCTTGTGTCAAGGAAAAAGCTAAGACTAAGGCTTTTAGTAGTAGTGCTCCTGATACGATTTCCCTCTTGACTCAGAAGATAGATCAAATGAGTACTCAATTTACTGAGGTGTAGAACTAGATCATGGGCCATTTGAATACCGTGGGAAGAAATCAATCTTCTCCCAGACCTTAGTTTTCCAGACATGAGAGATATGCCACAGGTTGGAAACCAAGGGCTCAACAAGATACAAATCCCCTTGATACTTTGAAACCAGATGAGATGGTCGACACAGAAGATTGGTGCCTTCCATGCCAAGAACCTCACAGAGAAGATGAGTGTCCTCAATGAGATGAATATTCTTCCGACAGTATGAATTTCATGGATATTATCTGCACTTTCCAAGAGGAACAAGTCACACAAGAACATATCGATGAAGCCAAAAGATGGGGGGAAAGAAAGGGGAGACTCCAGGCCTTGAATAATTTGACAGATAATMAAAAAGAGTTAAGGAGGAGGGAATAATTTATCTGCACTAGAAGAATAAAGCTTCAACCCCTCCATCACAACCTGCCACTCCTCTTCCATCAACATATAAGGTGGTCCCACCACTTCCACCTCTAGTACATGAGTTTCTTCCTGAGCCAAATCCCACATATGAGATTCATTTGAATATAGATGTTGCAGCCATGTTTGGAAATTTGAATATGATAATCCCAATGACATATATGTGCATGATATCTTATGTAAGAATGGAAGTCTTGAAKATATTACAGGTACCGACTAAGAAGGAAGACTCTCCTATCATTTTTAACACTATGTATATCGATCGACAGAGGGAAAAAAATACTCCCTTCTATCTTTCATTAGACATGAATGGCYTCCGATTGAACAATTGTATGCTTGATTATGGGGCCTCTTTGAATGTCATGTCATTGAAGGTGATGGAAYAACTTGGTTTGAAGACAACCCAACCCTATGGGAATGTATGTGGCATTGATTCTAAAATGGTCAAGGTTTATGGGTTATGTGAGGACGTTGAGTTATTCTTGATTGATTTTCCAGATATCAGGTTCCCCATGAACATAGTAGTGATCAATGTTCCAGATGCTTGGGGGATTCTCTTATCAAGGAGTTGGTCTGTTTCCCTTGGGGGTTTCCTTATCATGGACCTTACCCATGAACACATCCCCATGAGAGATGGAAATTTTGATGTATTATACAGTTGATAGAGCTTTGACAAGCATGCCACTAATCCCAAAATTCCTGACTACATACATGAAGATGAGTTTGATGAAGTCCCAGACACCATTGAGTAAAATCCACAAGAATTTCCTTTCATGTTGGAAGACTCGATATATATACTCCTCCCAAGGATAGATGAATACAAAGAGAAACTTGAAAAGTACCAGGGGAAAGATCCAGGGTGTATCCAAATTTTAAAGAAAGAATATGAAGATTGTGAAGAATCGATCAAAAGGATGGTCAACACAGAGCCTCCTTCCTATCCATACATTGAGAATATAAATTACATAAATTTTAGTGAAGGAAGTCTTG
>JASDQU010587794.1:0-18312 GCA_032191745.1 Picea mariana | reverse complement strand
CTAAATTGAGAGTTACGAATGTGTTTTTGGATTGGAGAGACAAAACATTGACTCTTGACCAATGGATATATAGAATAATCCAAATCATCCTCATACTGATTATGGCATGATTTCTCCATCATGCTGCAACCATCTTCCTTTGCTCAGTCTCACATGTTTAGTTTCACTTCAATTATAGTAATTATAATAATTATAATTATAAATATATTAGATTAATAACTCTAAAATTTTAATTATAAATGTTAATAATTGTAATAATAATTTATTATTAATTCCCTCGGATGGGGTGCCACCTGGACAAAGTTTGAGGACACATGGAACCAAGCAACAAGGGCTTTTATTAACCCTGATAGCCAACCCACAATCATTAACTTCCCCATGACTCACACCATGAGGAAAGTTATGGTATTGAGCTTGGCTAGACATGCTGGGTTAATGGTTGCGTGAGCAAGCCAACCAGGCGTACCAGGCCCAGGATGACTGTCAACTCGGCTTCAATGGAAAGAGGGGCTATCAACACAGGGGTGTGCAACAATAAAAGGGATTTTGCCCTGGTTTATTCCTCCATTCTTCATCCGCCCTGGTGTATTCCTCCATTCTTGCTCTTCGGCTCTTCTAAGCGATTCTGCATTGCTGCTCTCTGTGATTTTTTATTAAGCACTCTTTTCGCCTACCCTAGCTCAGTTATCCCCTTCCTGCCACACTTTCTCAGCCCTCACAATCTCCTTCTCTGCATTTCCACCAGAGCCCTCTCCCACTCTTCCCAACACCATCTCTGTACCTCCATTCCCACAACCCTTCACCTCCATACTCTTCCCAGCATGCCCAGGGAAAGAGGGAAATTCAAGAGGGGCACGCATTATTACAACACCCTCTCCCACTGCAATAGACTCTCTCCCTCCCAATAGACTCTCATTGGCCATTTCAAAAGCCCTCAACACACCAACCAGAGGTCACATGAGGCTCCTCCGTCCGCTCCTCTTCATCTCCTTGGCATCATCTTGATGAAGGAGGAAGCGTCACCTTCGTGCGTGCACAATCGTCCCTCCACCCCTCATTTTCTCCATGGCCTAATATCGGTTAAGGAGGAGGTGCCACCTTCATGCYCACACTCTCCTCTGGCCACCAATCTCTTGCCCCCCCCAAAACGCAATCCACAGAACCCATACTGCGACAATGGTWGCTGTATGGTGGAGGAGGAAATCCCCCCAAGCTGGCAAGTGGAGGTAAACAYAGAGGCTACCAACGAGATCACCATAGAGGTTTCCAACGAGGAAAAGGGGGAGGAGCAACCTCAACAATTTGCAAATTGCCTCACGGAGGAGCACCTCCAACTCCTCCTTTAAATCAGGAAGAAACAAGACGATCAGATGCACTCTCAGAGCATCCTTGGCCAAAGGATGGACATCATGTTCGACGCACTAGTGGATGCTCCTACGTGAACCAAATGCTCAACATGCGGCCAACAGTTCACCTCGGTCTACAAAATTCATGGACAACCAAGCTCGACAATGGAGTGAAGTCTCCAGGTTACGGTTCTTTGTCAATTCTAGTTGCAGGATTAATTTCTTAGTTTACTATAACAACATGATAGAAGAACACACAATTTTTCCCTATATTGTTTATGCAGTTTTGTTAATAGCAGCTCTGTCAATAGTTGGTCTTAGAAACCATCTGAATATTGTACACACATTTTTGTTTACGCAGATAGGATGCATAATTTTGTTTAAGCAGTTCTGTTCAAACAGCTCTACCATATAGGCTGATGTGTCAAACTCAGAACATCTAAGAGCCACCTGTTCTAGTTTCCCATCTGTGGCAGAACAAGTGTCTTAGACTTGCCATTGTACAACTTACAAATGTCATTAATATAAGGATCTACTTTTATTTACAAAAAAAATACTAATTTATTATTATTATTATAAATAATTATAGTAATCATTAATAATTATAATAATAATAATTTTTTATTTTTAATATTAATTTAAAAAATTATAACTCTTATTTTTTCATTATATTGATTAATGGTAATTCTAATGCTACCATAATGCTAACACGATTTGATCTTTAGCTTAACATAAAAACCTATGAAATTATCATGACGCTAAATTTGGTAAGTTTCAAGACAAATGACATAAATATGGTGTTGTGACGACATGAGCACAACATGCTCTTTGTCTCAACATGATGATAGTTGATGTACATTGATACGAAATTGACGTTGAAATTGGAAAAAAATAAAAAATAGTCGGCATAAGCTAGTATTTTGCATTGGCCTCAATATAAATTTGGTGTGTCTTGGCCAAGACCTTAAAAATATATTATTATTATTATTATTATTACATTTCTAATATGAATTAATGGGGGGTTCCCTCATCCCATTTTCACTTCAAGTTGTGGCGCAAAGCCACTTGGAGCTTAAAGGGATTTTTGGTGGAACTTAACACGAACATGCAAGGAAGGTTTTTGGGGCATCATTAAATCTATTGGATTATAAGTAGTTTTTTTTTGTTAGTTCCCTGCTATTTTGTTTCAAAATTGTATATTTAAAACAAGATGGGATTTAGGTTTTGGAGATAGCATTTGGGATAATATGGGATTTGGCTTTTTAGAGATGGTATTTAAGCCAAGATGGGTTATGGGTTTTGGATATGGGAGACAAGATTTGGATTTTGGAGATGGGGTTAACAACAAAAAATAACTTTAATAATTACCTCTTCCTCTTCTCCCCTTTCTCTTCTTCCTCATATTCCTCTTCTCTTCTCTTTCCTCTTCCTATATTCCTCTCCTCCTCTCATATTCTACTCCCCTCCTCTCTTCTGGTCCTTCCACTTCCTCTTTTCCTCTCTTTCTCTCCCTCTCTCTCTCCCTCCCCGTCTCCTCGTCTTCCCCTCTTCCTCTTCCCTTCTTCCACTCTTTTTCTTCACCCCTCTTTTCCTTCCCTTCCTCCTCTCTCTCTTCCTCTTTTTCTTCCCCCCACACTCCCTCTCCCTCTTTTTCATTTCCCCTCCTATTTTTTTTTCTCTCTCTTCATTTTCCTCTTTCTCTTATCCCTCATCCCTTCCTTCTCTCTTCCTCTCTCGCTTTCCCTCTACCAAAGTAAGATAAAAATAAAACACTATTTCCAATGTAATGATTTCAATTATGTTGATATGTTGACATTTATTTTTCAATTCCTAAACATTTTTTCCAAAAAGATTCATAGAAATTACAATGGGAAAATAATTTATTTTTAATTATTTCAAGTTTTTTTGTTAAAAAAGTTGAAAATATTTTTTTTTTGTTGATGGAAAAATAAATCCATATTAACAATTTAAAATATATATATACAGTAAGCATAATTAAAAATGTGAGAAGGCCCAAGTGTTTGATTTTGTAGCTTCGGGCATGTATTCTCACATGGCCCTAGGTGTTGGGCATGTGGAAATCATCGTGGGCACCACATCACACTTTTGATTTGGTGAAAAACCCCTTGGATTTGAGTGGGGGATTCATGGATTTAGTGATGGGCTATGCGAGCTTGTGTTGGGGCTTCACGCCCATAAGGAAAGACTAATTTGATTTTGACTTGTGGAGGGGCTTCTATGGTGACCCCTAAGGATTGTATATAAAGGAGAGATGTTATGGTGACATCTCATATTGTGTCATAGTGTGATGACATGATGGAATTGGAATAAGTGAGTTTGTATTTGTGCCAAGGAGGATTGGTGATCTCAACAAAGGGAAAGTTTGCAAGGTGGAAAATCTGGCCCATAAGAGAGAAGTGAAGAAGGTCGCACGTGTGTAGTGATTTTTTTGTACAATGAGCGATTTGTAGGAGGAAGAAGTGTGTATATACGCGGGTTGTAGAAGGACCAATCATGTATATGGTATACACAATTTTCAATGGGTCAAACTATGTATATACATGGGTTTCCAATAAGGTGAATCACACATATATTGTTCTAGGAGGGTACATATCCGTACAAGATGATAGGTGACGTCAGCATGCCGTACATGTGGTCTATAATAGATTCGTGGGCAGAGGAGATTTTTAGAATATTGTTGAGGGTTGGTTTTGTGATTTGTATGGTTATTGGAAGACACAGTTGTTCTCAACTTTTGGTGACTTTGGAGGACAAGGTTGTCCTTAGATTTTGGTGATATTGTATTGGCTGGGAGGACTGGTTTTTCCCTCAGGATTTCTGTGTTAACAAGATTACATAACTGGAATTGTGTCTCATGTGTATTGATGATTCATCTTTGATGTTTGTGTTTCTGTTGCATTTGTTTTCGGTCAATAATTTTAGTGTAAATTTTTTCAATGATAATTGCTAGGGTTTTACTGTTAGATCACTAGGAAGCAATTTTCAGATATGAAATTAGTCACATAGAGTTGTATGTGAAAATTGACACAAGTGGCCTTAAGATATTTAGGTCCTTAATCATCCTAAGGTCATGATATGAAATCATCAGTTGGTTTGAAATGCTCTTTGATGGTTGAGAATCAATGTTCTATCATTCCCATTCTTCTATTTTATATCCCAAATTAATTAAGGGTTAATGTTCCATGAAGTCCAGCCTTCTGTAAATGTTAATTTTCTTTACATGGACACCTTCAATATTTCCATAAATTTTTAAATAAACTTTAAACTTCTATAATTTGTTTTCTAACTTTTGTATTACTTAGAATTTGAAAAAATGTTGGAGAAATAATAGTTAAATAATTTCCCCTAATTATAGCATAAATTAAGCAATGTCACATATCCATCCATGTACTTTGTTATAATGGACTAAATAAAAAGTAATGGTAACATATTCACTAAAAAAATTCTATCAAACATGTTACGTGGGAAGTAGAAAATTACAACATGATGCAGTTGAACATTAATGGAGTATAGAACACCTTTACTTATAGTGTTAATTGTATCGAGGTAATAACCCATAGTTTCCTAAATTATACTAGAGAATAGTCTACCACTATAGCCAAATAAATTTTAAATAGGATTTCCTAATGAATTTATCATTGAATAGAATGAGTATGTCAGGGATGTAATAATTGGATATTTGTAGCATTGTGTTTAGATATATGTTCTTTTATCTTTATTTGATAAATTATACTAGAGAATAGTCTACCACTATAGCCAAATAAATTTTAAATAGGATTTCCTAATGAATTTATCATTGAATAGAATGAGTATGTCAGGGATGTAATAATTGGATATTTGTAGCATTGTGGTTAGATATATGTTCTTTTATCTTTATTTGATATCATTTTATGCATTTGTTCAAGTTTAAAAAGTCTACATGGGAGGAACATCACATTGCCACAATATTGTTTGCCTCATATTTTAGGTCAAAAGTGAAGATGAGTGAGTATTTATTAATTTCATATTTTTTCACCCTTTTATGATAACTCAATATCCACTATTACTAGGAATATGTAATGAATGAAATTATATTTCTTTATTTTAACTTTAAAGGAATGGACCTATGCCTCATTATAAGATCATGTGGATTCAAACATACATTACTTTACTCCCTTTTGGAGCTCAATTAGCTCATGCCCATTCACTAGTGATCTCACACCTATAATATTTATTTCATTAAGCGTTATGGAATCCTGGCCAGAAACCAATTCTCAAAAGAATGTCATGAATCCATTGTTATATATGCAGAGAAAATAATTGTTCATCAAAATTTGTGACTTCTTCTAATTGACTTGAGAAACACTTTCTACATTAAATGAAACACCATAATCAACACCATCATGGTATGTTATCATGCCAACTGTTGGCCATTGATCAAGTTTTGAGGAAACATTGGTCGTGTTTGACCAATTTTGGGACTTCGACAGGTTGGTCGAAGGTGGAGCGCCCAGGCAGAGCAGAGATCATGGGATCTCCCTTGTTTTGCGAGCTTGTGGACCCAGCAAAGGGTTTTTAGGGTTTATGTAATGGGTTAAGGGATGTTAGCCCATGGGTTTACCCATGTTTAGGCCGTCTTGTAATTGTATAAATAAGAATTATCTAAGCGATGTAAGTAGTAGTGTTAGCTATGTGCACGGTATTTTTGGCTTAGTGCAAGAGATTTGGTTGGATTTGTGCAAGAATGTGTTGAGGCTTGCATAACTAAGTGCAAGTGTTTTGTAAGTTTCTTTGTGCACAAATGTTGTATGTAGGTGCTTTGTGCTATTAAGGAGTTGGCTCTATGCCTTGACCTGATTTTGAGGAAGGTGGATCTAGTGCGCGGTGCATAGATCACCTGTCCACTACAGAGTTGGGCTATGTGGCTTTGTGCACAAGAGAATATGAATGTAAGGAGATCGAAGACTAATAAATAAGAAGAAGAAGTTGGTGGACATAGCCCCACACTGGGGTGAACCACTTATATCCAGTGTTTTGATGTGATTTGTGCGATGTTGTTTATGTGGTTATTTGATTAGTGTTGTTTTTGTTATGAATAATGAACACATATGATGTTGTAGCTTAGTTCTTAATGATGTGAATGAATTCTAGATATGAGCTAATTCTATGTGCTAAGTGATTGTAAGTGTTATATCTTTATTGCTACTACGTTGATCTGTTATAAGGGTTAAATCTGCAAAGTAAATGAGGATCATAATGTAATGCATATTGTTGGCTAAGTGCTCTGTTAAATATTGTAATCACATATCTGTGTCCCAGCTCAGTTGTAGACACTTGAGTCTTACAACCCCCCCTGCCTCTACCTTGGGTGAGACTTCACCTTCTTCGCAGGTGTTTTCGAAAGGGCCGATAGTTAGGGTTTTGTTGGTGTGTTGTTGAAGCATTGAACCCTGGGTCTGCCTCTGTACCAATAAATGGTTTTGTTGTCGGGACCTGAAACTGTGATTGTTGGGAAATGAAGAAAAGAGAAAGCTTTGTGTGTAGATCTATTGCTATAGTGCGCATTATTCTACTTGACTTGCGAAGCTCTGTGCTTAAAAAGAAACCAGATCTTAAAGAAGGAGGTAAGATCTTGAAGCTTTGTGCTTTGGTAAAGGTAAGATAAGTGGAAATTTTTGCTTTGAAAGTATGAATCTAGGTCTGTTTGATAGATACTGTCATATCCTGAATGTTAGGACACAATTAGAAGAAAGAGTTGATCTAAATAAATTTTATAGAAATAGAGAAAAATATGTTATTCCTATGCATAGAAAGAATTTTTGGACTAATAAATGGATGCAGGAACCTAGAAAGATTTTTTGAAGATTGCAGGTACAACAATGTGATCCCAGTGCGCATTACAGGAAAGACTGGGGCTCGTTTAAAAGAAAGAGAGGATTGACATTGTGTTATAATTGCAGAAGATCATGACATCTTGCTAAGAAATTCCCTGGTATAGGTCCTATTTGTCTTTGTTGTAAAGCTATTGGTCATAAGGTTAAGGATTGTCCAAGAATGATTGCTAAAGTTGAAAATATGAACAAGAGTCAAGAAAACTATAAAGAAGGTCAAGAGACTAAGGATATGTTAAAGAGCCATACAGAAAAAGAGTCAGAGACTATGTTAATACAATTAAAAGAAGAAATGGATGATCACAGAGACATCAGTTTACCAGAGATCCTGAAAGAAAAACATCGCATAGTTACAAGAATAGAAGACTACGACATAGACTGTGTATTAGATTAAGAAACACATGTGAATATTATGCCAGAAAGCACTTGGGAAATTTTGGGAAAGCCTGCTATGATACCTTCATTGGGAAGGATAGGATTTCTTAAAGGAAATATGATAACCCTATGTGGAAGAGTTACTAATGTACCTATGATTGCTCATGAAATGTCAACAGAAAAGGACTTTGAAGTTATTAGGGTTGTTGAGAACAACACCCCTTTCCAAATTTTATTAGGAAATACTTGGATTAAGAAGAATCAGATCAAAAGGAAAGAAGAGGAGGAAGCCATAGTAAAGAAAAATCAAGAACTAAGGGATTTCATAGCTCGAAGAATAGATCGACTGATAAAAGAAAGAGAAGTTGAGTCGAAGTAGCATAATGAAAGAGAAGTAGCTTTCAACTTTGAAAGAGCACAAGAAGGGTTGAAGGACCTATCCATGCAAGAAAAAAATATGTCCACCCAGGACCTAGTAAGCAAAGAGGTTTCACCTTTGAACCCTTTGAAAGAACATCGACAATGCGAAGTTACCATGCAAAGAAAAGATAAGAATAAGAATGGAAAGAGGAATCCAGAGACTCATATCATAGGAAAGAAATCAAGGAATCTCAGTAAGAAGAAATCCAAGTTATAAAAACTACGAGAAGTTCCAGAAAAGACTTCGCAGGAGGCAAATCTACAAAACTTGAAACTCACTGGAATAACCGAACTACGTAGAATGGTACTTCGCCATGGCAACGCTATATGAAAGTTGGAGGCGCTGTGACCATTAGAATGACACTGTGGAATGGATAGAAACAAATTTATTTCCAAAAAGATCTCCGTTGGACCGTTGAGACCGTGCCATAACAAACATATTCGTATTGATTGAGGCATTCCTACTCGTTGGAGGAATCCGTTACGACGTGTATAATTCCTTGTACCAGTGGAAGATGTATAACTCTCCGAACCTGACATCATCAAAAGTCTCTTGGTCACCTGGGTCGAACATGATGGACAGACTAGCACGAAGAAAAAGAAGAAAAAGGAGGAAGTGCAAAACATAGAAACTGATGAGGAGGATAGTGCCTCAAAGTTGAGTAGGCCTGACTCACCTTTAGGAGGAGGAGGAGATGAAGTGAACCAACAAGAAGGAGGGGAAGAAGGAGAAAATCAAGACAAAGGTGAAGTTACACCGTCGAAGGATCCCCCTATTGAGGCCGAAACATCGAAGAAAAGGAAGGTTTCCCCACAAAAACCCTCAGCATAGAAGAAGACCTGAGCCAATAATCCTTAGTCGAAGAATGTGCTAACTGTGGACGATTTCGATATCATCATCACATCTGTGGAGGATGCCTCAGAGGATATCTTGCAGAGACATGAAGCGAAGCAAGAAACATTATATGGAAGAGTAAAGAAGGAGTTCAAGGACATACAACAACCTATCCATTCGAGTCGCGCAATACCTACTGCACCCTCTTCAGCAGAAATTGCAGAATTGGGGGATGAGCCCACCCAATTACAAAGATTAGTAGATGCAATAGAGGCTTGACTTCGTTGAGTCCAAGAAGAAAAGGAGCAGGCTACAAAATCTATGAATCAATAAAAGGAGGAGGCCTTAGAGCAACTTCGAGTTGTGCAACAGGAGAAAGATGAAATCAGGGCAATGCTCGAGGAGGACAAAGAGAAGATGCAGAAAGAAAAATATGAGCTACTTGTATAACAGACTGTGGTCAAAGAGGCAGTGACTAAAGCACTTCGCTCTATGTCGAGCTTGGCATAGGAGGAACCAGAGTCAACTAATATGCAAGTGGGGAAGCTCAATGAATCCATTCAACAACTTCAAGCACAGATAATGGAATTAGAACTCCAAGTAGTACCTAGCACCCTACAAGAAGTGCATGATCAGAGGGAAGAAGCTGCCAGGAATGCAATAGAAAGAATCATGGCATTGGCCTCAAAGTGTAAGCAATTAAGTAATCGTCGTGCACAGACCTATGAGCGCCTTGCAAAAGATCGAGAGATGAGGAAACTGGAAGAACAGCTCTAGGAGGCACAACAATAGGCATCCACCATCCAGGCACAGATGAGGCTGCTCATTACAGTTGAAAGGATGAAAAGATCATAGGAACAATGCAAGTTCAACAACAGGTTACCACCATCCAGAGCAGAGTCATGGAGGTTACACAGAGACTCCAGTGGGTGTAGGCTGAAGCATGCCTTCTTTTTGAGGATATTGAAGGACAGGGCTCACAGCTGGAACAAGTGGTTACAACAGTGTAACAATGCCTGGAAGGGCCTGTTACAGAAAAAGTAATTCATAAGTTCACCGAGCAGGAGGCTCCGGCGAAGCAACAAGCTGAGGTATCTTGAGCTAAGATCGAGGCCTTCGAAGTAGTGTTTCATAGATCTGAGTGACTCGGGATGAGTCACGGGTGAGTTTTAGGGGCCTGTTGTCCCTTGACAAAGTTTTGAGGAAACATTGGTCATGTTTGACCATTTTTGGAACTTCGACAGGCTGGTCGAAGGTGGAGCACCCAGGCAGAGCGAAGATCGCGGTATCTCGCTTGTTTTGTGGGCTTGTAGACCCAACAAAGGGTTTTTAGGGTTTATGTAATGGGTTAAGGGATGTCAGCCCATGGGTTTACCCATGTTTAGGCCTTGTTGTAATTGTATAAATAAGAAGTAGCTAAGCAATGTAAGTAGTAGTGTTAGTTATGTGCACGGTATGTTTGGCTTAGTTCAAGAGATCTGGTTGGCTTTGTGCAAGAATGTGTTGAGTCTTACAAAGCTAAGTGCAATTATTTTGTAAGTTTCTTTGTGCACAAATGTTGTATGTAGGTGCTCTGTGCTATTAAGGAGTTGGCTCTGTGCCTTGACCTGATTTTGAGGAAGGTGGATCTAGTGCGTAGTGCGCAGATCACCTGTCCACTACGGAGTTCGGATCTGTGGCTTTGTGCACAGGAGCAGATGAATGTAAGGAGATCGAAGACTAATAAATAAGAATAATAAGTTGGTGGGCGTAGCCCCACACTGGGGTGAACCACGTATATCATGTGTTTTGATGTGCTTTGTGCGATGTTGTTTATGTGGTTATTTGCTTAGTGTTGTTGTTGTTATGAATAATGAACACATATGATGTTGTATATTAGTGCTTAATGATGTGAATGAATGATATATATGAACTAATGCTATGTGCTAAGTGATTAGAAGTGTTAGATAWTGATTGCTACTGCGTTGATCTGTAATAAGAGTTAAATCTATGATGTAAATGAGGATCATAATCTAATGCATATTTTTGGCTAAGTGCTCTATTAAGTATTGTAATCACAGATCTGTGTCCCAGCTTGGTTGTAGACACCTGAGTCCTACAACCCACCCCACCTCTACCTCGGGTGAGACTTCATCTGCTTCACAGGTGTTTCCGAAAGGGCTGGTAGTTAGGGTTTTGTTGGTGCGCTGTTGAAGCGTTGAACCTTGGGTCTGCCTCTGTACCAACACCAACATATTTAATTGTTGTGTGTACTTGGTTATCACATAAAGTCTTATACTTCTAAAATCATAATTATTTTTTAGTTTATAAAGGGATTCTCTATAAGGTGCCAAAATGTCCTCTCTAACAAGCCTACATTGGGTATCAAGGTAACTGTGTGCATCTAGATGAGGTTCACCCACCTKATTGATAGGAAAGTAATTATCGTCACCTATATTTTTAAATGATAAAAATAATTCTCGGGAKGGATGATTTGCGTTTCTCTCAATATTTTCCCTACAACAAAAGGATGAATAATCATCTCATACAATTGACATTACATAAAACTAACTAAAATTGTGATCAATAATACATATACAGATGACAACTTTTTTGCTTGTCCTTAATCTTATAATTGTAAGAATGTAATAGAATGAGTATACGTAGGGAGTTTATGTGATTATCAAGAGTGAAATCTGACCTTTTTTGGAGGTTCATTCATCCAAATGGAGATAAAATTAAAGTGGAAACAATATAATAAGGCTAAAGGTTTTGCAGTGAAGTAATTCTACTTAGATTTTCAAATTGTACCAGACCAAGATTTGAAATTAATGTTTATGGGTAGAGAAGACCATTCTGCACTTGATTAATATTAATAGCCTAAAATTAAAATACTCCATAGAATACATAGTGATTATTATAATTTAAATCTCATGGGATGGAACATTGCTCCCTTTGTTATAGTATTATCCCTATTAATATCCTTTACAAGATAAGTAAATCAATGCATGGATAAACTAAAATCATTATGATGTAATTTTTTATGTGAGTTACATATATTATTATCATTTGAAATATGCATACCACATGAGTGGAAAAGGTATCATTTAAAATTTAACAATGATACATAAAATCCCACTCATGTCAACATACTTTTTTGTATCCTTGTGATCACCATCCAATCACAAATTTTCTATAACCACAAACCCATCACAACATGTCACCCCCTAAATATATATGTCCCACTCTATCCACATTAAAATATCCCCTTCCAATCATTTTCCTCACGAATCCTCTCCTTGTCCTTCAATGAATGCATAGTGTACATCACTTGGTCAATTGAGGTAAGGGATACACAATTCCAATGCATTTTAGGTTGTGTTCATCAGATGTAGATGAGATGACACACTAACACAACATGAGATACATTGAAATGTACATAGTTTTCACATTGATCTTATCCCTCATGAATCATTTGATTCATAATTAAGATCACAATGGAAACCCTCCTCACCGAATTACATAAAAAATAAATCCCCCAGATCTATGCAACCAAGCTTGTTTTTGAAACCCCTAGTTTTATCCCACACTTCTCCTCTTCTTATCCTACCATCATAGTGCAATGTGAAATATTTATGAGGAGACTCAATTCATCTTGTTTTCCCAAACCTTCTAACCTCTCTCTGGTTGCATTTTGAGCTAGCTCTATATTACTCTTTACTAATAATTATTCTAGAAGACATTCATTGATAATTATTCTAGAATACATTCCAAAGAATATGGTAACTAGATGCCACACCATGAATATTTCATATCAAAATACTATTCACACAAACTAAACTAACAAAAATAGCAGTTCAACATTTGTTGGTCCATGTGTTAGGGAGTTGGGGGTTAGTCTATGCATACGTCTTTGAGTTAGAGTGTTAGTCTTTGCATATTTTCATATGTTGATGTTACACATGTGTATTTTTCAATGTTTATATTGGATTGTGCATATATTTTATTCCATGGATTTTATGTACTTAATATAATAGTGTATCATTGTAATATGTCTACATGTCATATGGATTTTCATGGACATGATGACATTAAATGTAGGGAAAGAGAGGAGGAACATTAGAGAAGAAAAGGTAAAAGAATTGAAACCAATGAAGGTAGTAGGAAGAGGTCCCTAACAAGTTGTAATTGCATACTTTATGAAAATTTGCATTTATAATTCTAATCATTACTAACACTAGTATATTTTACGTTTCTAAAAAATATGATTTAAAAAATTGTAGAATTTTAAAAAAATATAACCAAAAAAGAGAGATACTACATAGATATGGATTATTTGCATTCAATGTAGCAAGGAGAAATTTCTAGGGTTCTTAGTCACAACATATTTGAGCATGCTAGATGTGGTACATTTTATCCTTCATTTTTTAATGAAATTTAGAGTGTAATTGAATCTAATATATTACATTTTTCATGGTACTTATTTAATCTATGATGTGCATATTAATGTTTGAGCATAGGGCACAAATATGAGGATGAATAGAGATGAACATTTATCTTGGAAGAAGATAGAGAAGATGCACTCCTTTATGATTATATACAAGTTATTGATAAAGGAAATCTTTTTAAATTTGGTAGTGGCACAATTTTTCATAATGAAATTTTTTACACTAACACAAGGAAGTGGTCAAAATAATATCATAAGCATTGGTTTGTAATAAGTAGTGCTAGTAAGAAAAAAACATTACAACATCTAGGTAGAAGGTTCCCAAATGTACAATTAGTGATAAATGGGCCCTTCATAGATTTTCTGAGACTATTAGAAGGAAAATAACACATATTAGGTGAAATATGTTCAAATTAATATTTTATGTACTCACTCATGTTTCAAGTCCTTCACCTTTTAGATTTCATTATGTATGATCATTGAATTTTATAGGTGACTTCATTTTCTATGGTTTTGAACAAAATCAACAAGTACATCAACCATCTTTGTATGGAAGACAAAGATTTACATGCAAAACAAAGACCATATGATGTTGAAAAAGTTGTATTAAAAAATATGTAAGGATTACAAAGATGCCAAGATGATCGTTGATGAGAAGACAAAGCAAACAGTGGACCCAAAGACACAACAACAAAAATAAATTAAGGTAATAAATAATATGTTCTTATAGTTATTGATTTTGATATGCTTGTGGTTATTTATTTTGATATGATTTTAACTTGTTAACTTTCTATAATGTAATAGTTTAGTACCATTGACCTATTTTCATGGTCATTTTTAGACATTAACAAACTTAACTGATCTTGCTGATTTGGATTTATGGAAGTAAATTGTGTGTGGATTTATCTTATGTACATGGATGATTTGGTGCAAAGAAATCAATAGTTACACATTCTCTAGGTCAATCTAGGAGTTCCTCGATTAGAGGGCGCTTTGTAAGTTTATGAATATAATCTCATTTATTATGCTAATATACTAATTGAAAAATAATTAAAGTATGCCCTGAGAAATGGTCATGAAAGGATGGTGGAAGTTTTAGAGCTCACAACCCAGGTAATTATTTGTTAATTATGTGTTGATAATTAACCTATAAATTGTTGGAATTATTCATTCATTTTTTATTGGTGCGTTGTTTTTTATAGAGCACTATAAACATGGCGTCTAACGAGATTCCCTACCATGCAAGTTGGTTCGTTATTTTTCCTGGTGTGGTTCTTTTAATAACACCAATGCATTTGGTTAAAATGGACGCACCACTACACTAAATTTAAGGAAAAGTAACCTTAGCAGTGCGCTTTGTTAAATGAAACACATTGGTGCTCTAGTGTTCCTAGAGCACTAACATGTTAGTTAGTGATGCATTTTCTTTTGTAACGCGGGGGTAATGGGGCATCACAAAAAACACACCACCATGTTTATTTTTAAAATTAACTGCGATGCTTTTATTTGAATGGCACCGGTCCATACTGTTAGAGTATACACATCAGTGGCGGTGATTACTATGCATTAATGCACAAGACACAGCTCTTCAAAGCGAGCAGAAACATTCAGGCACACCGCACGAAATTGGGAAAAAAATGAAAAAAAGGTCGAATTTCAAGCCAATTTCAAATTTGAATCAGATGAAAATGAAACTAGAAAGGTCATAAACAATTTGACTGGACTCTTATGTCTCGAGGAGGCATGGTTCTTGTTTCTACCCATAGTTTTTGGATAAATACATACATGTACACAAAAACAATTGTTCCTACACTCTAGTTTTCCACGCACACTAGTATTTGCATGATGGATGAAATAAGGCGTGCATGCCAATCAGAGTTGCACAATGCGCTCCAAGAAACAAGAAGATACTGATGGACGTCAGGATCAAGAAGAAGATCTTTGGGAATGTTCCCAAATGATTAACTCAAAAAACATGAGAGATCATGGAGTATTTAAGGGATGAGATGACAATTTAGTTAAGATTTCCATGACTCCAAAGTGGCTAAATGGGATGTATGCAGGTGGAAAAAATGTGCGAGACTAGTAGTCAGTAGAGTGAGTGGAGCAGAGGTGAAAGTGACTGAGTGCCAGAGTAGAGAAGGAAAGAAAAAGGAGTAGTGAAGACACAAAGAAGAGTTTTGATTGAGTTCGGAGGTTGGAGAGCTTGAGGTTTGCAACAGAGAAAATAAGAGAAATGAGTTTGGATAGTTTTGCAAGAGTGTTGTTGTGAGTCTAGTTTTGTATGTGGCTGGAACAAGTTTTATAAGAAGTCTATAATAGATTTAGTGTATTACTATGGGAAGAGTATGGTAGGAAACCCACGATAGCTTGTAATTCCCTATTTATAGAATGTATGAGAGCACAAGGCATTGTTTTAGATGATATATGAGTCTCTTGGTCCATGTATGCCACTATTTAGATGGAAATAATATAAGTTGTTGTTATTCCCATCATTTACTATGTTTATCATGTGTTTAATGGATGAATATGGTAATGTTTCATTTTGTTAATCTCTGAATGTATTTTCATGGGGTGTGAATGTCATCCTGAGTGGCTTCCCTGTGTAACTTAACCCTTCATCATCGACACAAGACCGGATGCTCTCTGTGATTCTTATGCCATTTCAGGTGAGACCTTATTCAATATTGGACTGAGGACTGATATGCCAATGCCTTGCGGTTTTGTTGGTCAACTTAGGATGCAACCTGGGTCATCAACTCCCTAGTGTTAAGAAGGATGCATGCAAGCGAGCCAACAAATGGTTTCGTTGTCGGGACTTGAAGGTTTTATATTGCATGATGAAGGGAAAGAATGAGGTGGTATCCATCTTAGGAAGAAATACAAGATTGGTTAGCTGCAAAAGAAGATGATTTTTCTCGGCAAGAGACTCAGGGTTTGATCACCAACATGGAGCCTTGGAAGGAGAGGTATATATACACTGATATGCATAAGATTTTTTGTGTCAATTTTTCATGTTTGTTGTATGAATGGTTGAAGAGGTGGATTAATTGACTAAAAGCATTGGAAAATAAGTGGGATCAAGCAATTGACTTTTAGTTTTCTTGGGTGAAGGAAGGATACATTATTGAGTTTACTGTAGAATACAATGATTCTTTCAACGAGGATGATTTTTTTTTGCAAAATCTTCTCAGGAAAGGATACTAGAAGAAATCTCATTGTGGATCAAGATGTTGTTCATGGAGAAAGGGTTGATGTACATGAATCCTGATAGGATGGATGAGTAGACTCCCCTAGCGTTTGGGGGGAATGAAAAGAAGGGGGAAAAGAGAGAGAGGATATGGATCCATTGAGAGGATCCTGAATAAGTTAAGATGAGATGAGGGGAAGAATGAACCCAGAAGAGCAAAGGAGAGAAAGAGCCGAAAGATACGCAAGAAGAGTTGAGCTAAGGAGGAAAGAAGAATATAGGAGTAGAAAGAAGATAGAAAGGGGCGTGAGATGAGTTTTTAGGCCCATAATGAAAAGTAAGGAGATCACACGAGGAGGAAGTGTGGGAGAGAGTATTGCACTAGAGAGGAGCACAGACGAAGATAGGTCAACAAAGAGGCACGATGTTAGGAGTAGGGTATCCAATGAAGATACTAGAAATAATGGTAGTAGGGGAAAATAAGATGAATTCCAACCCCCTTGGATGTTGTGAGATGCCACAACTTTAGAGGAAGATGAGGCACAAAGTAGAGGTGCGAAAGTAGGAGAGGTTGATGAAGGTCCTTCACGAGGGGAGTGTTAATATTATAGTAGCTGTGGGAGGTATTTACCTCCATGTGTGAACCTGACGAGAATAGGAGACTCTAGAAAGCAAGAGAAAAACCTTAATGAGTTGGCTAATAACCCTAGAAGTATTGTCGGCTCAAGAAGATAATTTATATTAGGTTATTAGCCTCCAAAAGAAGAAGTTGACTAGAAATAATAATAATATACTAAACATACATGTACCCAGAAGGAGAAGTCGGTCCCAGAAAATCTGGCAAAACCACTATAAATACAAGGCGCCAGATCTCATTGAGACATCTCAGAATTGCAGAGCAGAAACTGGTGCGCACTGTAGTTCCCGGTTTGGTGCGCACGTGTGGAGGAGAGTTGCAGGTGCAGCTGCTACAACAACCAGTTTCAGTATTGGCTTGGACTATCTCTTGGCTAGGGTTTTAACTATCTGATCAACTATTGTTGGTGTGTTATCCTTGGAGGAAGATGCATTACACCTTTTTCGGCTATCTAGCCTAGGGTTTGCTTCCGGAGTAATTCTTAGTCAAGGTTAAGGTGCTCAGAGGGAGGCTTCGGCCTATGGTTGGGTGACGAGGGTATCGTCAATGGTAAAAGGAGCACAATATTCTATATTCTAACAGGTTATGGGCCCACACCTCTTTCATTCAGTCTAAACGCTGGCAGGAAACATAGCTGCTAGGATATTGAGCTCGCTGAGGAATTGCCACTAGGGTTACTAGCAGAAGCAGCTTCCAAGACAATGCTGCTAGGGTTACTAGCAGGAGAAGTTGCAGAAACCCTAATCCTCTTGTTGAGGCACCTTAAGTTAATGGATTGACCTAATCTTCAGATAGATTAGTGCGCTCTAGCCTAGCGCATCTCCTGACACTCTCAGCAAGCCAAGACGTGAAGTTTGAATTTCTGGTCAAATCTAGGGTTTAACCAAGTCAAGCAAGCCATGAATAACTCTATGAAGTCTGAGAACAAGTTAGATGCAACCTCTAACTTCAGAATGTGGAAGACAAAGATTGACCTTATCCTTGCCAAGAATAAAGTGCTGGATATCGTGAAAGGAAAGATCGTGAAGCCAGAGTTTGAAGAAGGAAAAGAGAAGGAACCGCAAAACATTGCAGCTATGGAGAAGTTCAAAGATGTTGACATCAATGCCATGAGTATCATAGTGGATTCTATAAAAGACCACTTGATATCCTACATCTCCCATCTTGACTCATCAAAGAAGATGTACGATGC
>JASDQU010587793.1:105070-128949 GCA_032191745.1 Picea mariana | reverse complement strand
CTGTATGCTCAAGGCAATAACAAGCAAATACCAAAATCCAGAATGCCCAAGAAGTGCGCCCTAGCCTTCTCTTTATACTTTTTCTTCTAATTTCCTCTTGAGTTAACTTAACTCTTAGAGTTAACCCTAAGTCCAATTCCAACTCTTCTATTTCTCTGTTGAGTTATCTTTTAGTGCCTTTTTTCACCTTTTTTCTCAAGTCAACTTAAGAATATAACCTTATCTTTGTTGACCTCCCCCCTCAGTGTGAGACTATGGCCTAGTGGGGACACCTAGACCATTGCGTCTTCCCAAACCTCTTCTTCAAGAGGTGGGGGACATTACAGTCTCCCCTGCTTGAAATTGCTTGTCCTCAAGCAATTCCAAACCTGTCTCTCATACCATCTGTTCATTTTCCCATGTGGCATCCTCAATGGGTAAGTCCTTCCATTTGATTAAGTACTCCTTAATGCTTCTCTTCCGGAGCTTCTTTTCTCGAACCTCCAGTATCTCTTCCAGAATCAACACAAACTGTCCTTCTTCGTCCATGGCAGGTAGTATCTCAACGGGGTTGATGTGTTGGCCGAGGGCTTTCTTTAGGCAGGATACATAAAAGACGTTGTGTATTTGGCTGCCTGGTGGAAGCTCTAACTCATAAGCCATGGCCCCTATCCTTTTGCTAATCCTGTAAGGCCCAAAGAAACATGGTTGTAGTTTTTCTGCTCTGCTTCTTTTAATTGAAGCCTCCCAGTAGGGCTAGAGCCTCAAATAGACTAAGTCACCAACCTCAAAAGTGCGCTCCACTCTGTATTTGTCCGCCTGGACCTTCTACTGGTTTTGTGCCCTTTGTAAATGATCCTTCAACTTCTGGAGGATGTCTTGGCTCTGTTGTACCCAATCCTACACCATTCGTGCCCTGCTGTCCCCAAAGGCAATATCCACAAAGGAGAGGGGATCATAGCTGTATAAATCTCTGAATGGTGTCATACCTATGGATACATGATGGGTGGTGTTGTAGAAATATTCTCCCAACTGCAACCATCTGACCCATGCTTTCTGTTGTCCGGCTACGTAATTTATGAGGTAGCTTTCCACCCATTTGTTGACTATTTTGGTCTGGCCGTCCGTCTGAGGGTGATAGCTAGTACTAGGGGTCAATGCTATGCCCACTAATCTGAACAACTCCTGCCAAAACGTACTCATGAACTTGCTATCCCTGTCACTGATAATGGTCTTTGGTAGGCCCTGTAATCTGAACACCTCTTTGAAAAATAGCTCGGCCACCTGTGTTGCGCTGAAGTCTGTAGCTATGGAAAAGAAGTGTGCAAACTTCGTCAATTTGTCCACTACTACGAAAATGCAGTCTTTCCCCTATGCTCTGGGCAAGCCGGTGATGAAATCCATGGATATACTCTCCCACTTGTGCTCTAGAATGCGCAGAGGTTTCAACAGTCCTGTAGGGTGCATGTGCTTATCCTTGTTCTCTTGGCATGTAGTGCATTCTTTGACATGCTTAATCACGTCTTCCTTGAGGCCCTTCCATGAGAACCTTTCTCTCGCCTATTTGTACATCTTACCAATTCCCTGATGTCCTGCCACTGGTGAGTTATGACATGCATGTAATATCTTGGCTTTGAGAGCTGATCCAGGAACCAAGAAGATTTGACCTTTGTAATAAATGAGGTCCTTCATGACTCTAAAGTTGTCATCTTGTATCTGTCCATCCAATAGTTGACAAGTGAACTGATCCTTTGCATATTCCACTATCAAGTGATCCTTCCAGTCAATTGACATATCGAACATGGAAAAAATGGATGGCCTCCTAGATAATGCATCGACTACTGTGTTGTTCTTTCCTTTGACGAATTCAATGTCAAAGTCGTAGGCTTGTATTTTGCTTACCCATTTTTGTTGCCTTTCATTCAAATCCTTTTGCTCCAATAGGTATTTAAGACTGTTATGGTCAGATTTGACCACAAACCTTGCACCTACCAAATATCGTCGGAATTTGGCTAGTGCATGCATGATAGCCAACATTTCTTTGTCATAAATGTTGTAAAGCAGTTCAGGACCCCTGAGGTTCCGGCTTTCAGAGGCAAGAGGGTGCCTATTTTGCATCAACACAACCCCCATACCTTCCCCTGAGGCATCACACTCCAAGGTGAAAGGTAGGCCGAAATCTGGAAGAGCTAGGACTGGGCAGGTGCTCATTACCTCTTTCATTCTCTCCATTGTGGCTTGGGCCTCTTCACTCCATTTGAAGGCTCCCTTTTTGGTCAGATTAGTCAAGGGTGCACACAGTTGAGAAAAACCCTTGACAAATTTTCTGTAGTATGTGCATATGCCTAGGAATCCCCTTAACTTTGTGAGTGTCTTAGGAGTAGGCCATTCTCTGATGGCTATTATTTTTTCCTAATGTACCTATACCCCTTTTGCTCCTATGATGTGTCCCAATTAGAGCACCTCTGTCATCCCAAACTCACACTTGGATTCCTTAGCGTATAGTGACTATTCTTCCATGATTGACAAGATTTGGTCCACATGTCGAAGGTGTTCCTCCCACGTTTTACTGTAAATGAGCAAGTCATCAAAGAATACTAACAAGTATTTCCTCAGTTGTTTGTTGAACACATGGTTCATGCAAGATTAAAATGTGGCTGGGGCATTGGTTAGCCCAAAGGGCATTACCAAAAACTCGTAATGGCTGTAGTGACACCTGAAAGCTGTTTTCGAGATGTCCTCCTCCCTCATCTTGATTTGATGGTAGCCCGAACGAAGGTCAATTTTTGTGAAATAGATAACTCCATGCAGCTCATCAAGCAACTCATCAATCCTGGGTATAGGATACCTGTTTTTGATCGTCTTTTTATTCAAAGCCCGGAAGTCAATGCACATCCTCATCATCCTATCCTTCTTCTTCACCAAGACTACTGAAGAAGCAAAAAGGCTCGAACTCGGCCTGATGTGTCCCATGTCTAGAAGCTTCTTGATGGCCTTCTCTATCTCGTCTTTATACTTCTTGGGATGTCTATAGGGTGTGGTGATAACTGGTTTAGCCCCTGCCTCTAGTTCAATGATGTGCTCAAACCCCTTGTCTGGTGGCACACCTGGAGGAATCAGCCCGAACACCTTATGGTGCCTGTCAAGGATCTTTTTTATCTCTTGGGTGTTTTGCACCTTTCCTTTCTCATCCACATGTGCTGAGATTCTACATTCTGCTGCATACACAATTTCCTTCCTCCTGAATATGGCTTCCATCCTCTTGGTTGTGACCACTCTGGTAGAATTACCTGTCATGCCTCTGAGCACGACCTTTCTTCCTCCTTCCTCTGCAAAGGACATTTCCATGGTCTTGTAGTTGGTGGTAATAGGCCCTAATGTGCTGAGACACTGCACGCCTATGATGATGTTGGTGTCTGGAAGGTCCATCACATAGACATCTTGGACTAGCTCATGCCTTCCCAAGGTGAGCTTCATATCTGGAATGTATCTGTGACAGGGCATAGTACTACCACCTGCCACTTCTACCTTGAATCCTTTAGATTCGACTGTGGGTACCTGTCTCCTCTTCAACAATGCTGCGTCAATGAAGTTGTGAGAGGCTTCTCCATCAATCAATACAGATACTCTCTGCCCTTGTAAGACCCCTCTCATCCTAAAGGTGTTGAATTTGGGCACCCCGCTGATAGATGCTAAGGTGGCCTTCTCCTCAACCGCATTGTCTAGTTCTGGAATCTCCTCCTCTGCTGTCTCTAAGGTTTTGGCCTCGATATTCTGTATTTGACCATAATCTTCCTCATCTTCATTGTTTGAGGTAACCTCTATGTAGTGTACCTGGCCGCGTCCCATGCACTTGTGTGATGGATTCCATGGTTCCTTGCATGTGAAGCAGAGTTGCTTCCTCCTTACCCTCCTGGTGTTGTCATCTATTCTACCACGACCCCTGCCAAAACCCTTAGGGTCACGTCCTCCCTGGTCTATTGGAGGCCTTTGATCTCTTCCTCCATTGTTAAGAGGTGGTCTAGGTATGAATTTAGGCTTAGCAGCTGGTCCCAGATCCCTTGTCTTCCAGATAGCCTCATGTAGGTTGGTAGGCTTGAAAGCCTTTACCCAACCCTTCAAGGGTTCCATCAACCCCTCTGTGAAAATCATCATGAGCCTGGTCAGGGACATATCTTGCACCATCACTGCCAACCTCTGAAATTCATCAATATATGTCTTAGTCGTACCTGTTTGCTTGAGTTGGGTGAGCTCCTGGAAATGTAGCTCAGGATCTCCTTGATCAAATCTATCAATAAGCTTCTGAGTGAATTCTGTATAGGAAACAATCTGATTGTGGCCGAGTGTGGTGAGTCCATGATACCACCAGTCGTGTGCCTTGACATCCAAGTACATAGTGGCAAACTTGATGGACTCCATCTCTCTCATAGGGTTAAGCTGCAGATATGTATCCAGCTTTTGCACCCAAGCTTGTGCTGTCATCTTGGCCATCCCATCAAAGTATGGAATCTCTATCTTCCCTACCCTTCGTTCAAACTCAAAACTACCCCTGTGGTTTGACCTAGGTTGATTTCTGAACCTGAGTTGGCAATACTTCTCAAGGGACATCTGTCTTTGAATCCTCATATCCAAATTGTAGTACTCCTTGGTACATCTCGTCATTTGTTCAATAGAGTCCTCCACCTGTTCCTGTTGCCTTTGCTCATCTATGAATGTGGGCATGTATGGCCTAGGGTTAGCCTTGCTACCCAAATGTCGGCCTAGCTTTTCATCTGTGAACGTGGGCATGTATGGCCTAGGATTGGCCCTGCTACCCATCTGACCATTGAACGTGCCTCCTCCCAGACTTCCTTCGGATCTGGGAGCTTTCTCCGGGTTATATCTGATCTCATCATGGGATCCACCAGATCCACCAACCTACTTATTCCCATATGTTTCAGGGTCCTTCCCTTGATGGGTCACTTGCATCAGAAGTTCAGTTATCCAAGATTGATTCTGGTTCATCTCCTGCAGGTTCTCATCAACCTTCTTCAAGGTTTCAGAAATTTCAGCCTATCCCCTTCTACTAGTTTCCTGGTACTCATCTAAGTGTTGGACCAATTTGTTTTCTGTGCGGTTTATGGTTTGGTGGAACTTATCAAATTCGACTGCTAAGAAGGCCAAGCCTTGGGGCTCACGGTCATCCCCTGACCCTTCCATTTCGACCTTTGTTTCACTGTTGGGTTTCTTCCTTCGACCTATAAAGATTCCACTGTACCTCTGCATGCGCTGATCCCTCCACAGGTTTGGAGGATCGAAGCTCTAATACCACTGTAATGATCCCAAGCCAAAATTTTCGCTTGGAATCACTAACTACCACTGATTTGTTTGATGTGCAGGTGTCTATTGAAGTTTTCCAGTTATTTTAATGATGTTTATACCAGATTCATCCAACATACACAAGATCACAATATAATCAAGATATAGAGAACATAATCATATATCTGACCTTTATTATAGAAGCATAATTCAAATATAATAGAAAGAGCAGGTCTGGAATAATCCTTAGATGGATCCAATAGATAACAAGTATGAGCTGCTACAAAATGCTCCCACTGATACAAAACAATCCTCCAAAGGCTGAATAAGAAATGAAGATCAATACAAGTAGATCTGAATGCCAAACCCTCCAGCTGAAGAATGCCATGCTCCAATAGAAGGATGAGACCTTCAATAAATCGGCCCTGATGAAAGAAGGCTCCAAACGAGTCCAAACTTGGCCAAATGATAGATCAGGAAGGTAGGATCTCCCTCTTGAAGTCTCAGGCTGAACGACTAGTGCCAACCCCTCCAAATACTGAATCTTCAAAGGAAGTTGCGCCCTCCTGAATGCCTGGAACCCTAGGCAACTCGTCCTTGAAGAAGGAACTCTCCAAATGGTGTGAAAATATCCAAGAATATAGATCGGGCTATGGGAGCCCTATGGGAGAAATTTCAGATCCAGATCTTAAGAAAATCTCTCTAGATCTGAGAAATACTGAATAATGGGACGTCCTCCTATCCTCCAAATTGTCCCAAACTATAGCTGAAGATTTAGTGATGATAACTCTTCGAAGAAGCCCTCAAAATGATGGTGGAGCACCTGTAAGTAAAACCCAAGTGATGGAATTCCCAATGCTCCTTCTGATTAGTTGGATCGAACTCTTATTTAGAAGATGATGCGCCCTTGCTGGAAACTCTCAAATAGTATGACCCTGTTGCTTCCCTGAATCTCTTGGTGGATATGTGATGAGTGTAGAATGGTGTGGGTGGAGTCTTTCATCCCCGAGACCAAGCTGTGGAACAAGGTGAGTGGATCTTTCACCACTGAGTTGCTCACAAGGGTTTGTATCAGCAAAACCCCCAAACTATATGCTCAAGGCAATAACAAGCAAATACCAAAATCCAGAATGCCCAAGAAGTGCGCCCTAGCCTTCTCTTTATACTTTTTCTTCTAATTTCCTGTTGAGTTAACTTAACTCCTAGAGTTAACCCTAACTCCAATTCCAACTCTTCTATTTCTCTGTTGAGTTATCTTTTAATGCCTTTTTTCAACTTTTTCTCAAGTCAACTTAAGAATATAACCTTAGCTTTGTTGACCTCCCCCCTCAGTGTGAGACTAGGGCCTAGGGGACACCTAGACCACTATGTGTCCCCAAACCTCTTCTTCAAAAGGTGGGGGACATTACAGTCCATCATCGCGTTCCTTTGATTCTCAAGGGCCTCCTCGAGCAACATTTTGATAGGATCTCCTGCTCCCTCATCTTTCTTTTCTTCCTCCATGGGCGGTCGTCGGGGTTTGTGAGGCTGATCTTGCAAAGGTTCAACCAGATCGAGCCCTAACTCCTTATACCCCAACCTCGTTGGGAACATGCAAAGAAGGATCAAGAATGAGCAGACCGCTCTGATACCACTGATCCAGATTTATGTAGGAACACAATGAAATACATAAATACACATAATCACATAGATGCAGCGGAAATAAGACTTCATTTCATTAATAACAAATGACTGAAACACGCTTATAGACATAATGGAAATAAACTAGCTAGGGCGCTGGTAGCTTATCTTTGAGAAGAGATGTGGCAACTAATGGCCTATGAAATGTGTTACAATGAGGCTCTAAGGCCTATTATTATTGAGAAACAATGGAAAACCCTAAACATCTAAAGACCTAACCCTAGGAGATGAAACGCCAAGACTATGGACCCCGTTTGGGTAAATTGGTACATCAACTTCCCGGGGACGTAAATTTAGCATACGATCTCCGTTTGATGCTCAATACCTCGTTAGAAAGATCTATCTGAGGAATACAACTTTTGGGTGAGCAACAATCAACTTCATTCCATGTTGCTCCCCATTTTCTCAAAAAACGTCGTTTAGGGCCTCAAAATAGCTGTGGAAGTTCAGGACCCGAAAAACTACTAAAAATAGTAAACTGTGCGGAAACTGAAAAACTGAAAGAAGCAATGGTGGGGGTCCAAGTGGAATAGGTGGGTGGCCACCAATGTCCACCTAGATCACTGCTGTACCTGTCATTTAAAGTTGGCCGATCAAACAAATATTTCAGACCATTATGATATGTCCTCAACTCAAATATTTTTCCCATGAGATAGTGCCTCCATTTTTTTAAGGCATGCACTATGGCTACCAACTCCAAATCATGAGTGGCATAGAGCCTTTAATGCTCTTTTAATTTTCTAGATTCAAAACATACCACAAAACCATTATGACTTGGGACTCCACTGAGTGCTTCTTTGCATGAATCTGTGCGAACCATGAAATCCTCATTATGATCTGCAATTCTCAGAATTAGAGCACTGGTCAACAACTGCTTCAATTGATGGAAGCTCCTTTCACATTTTGTTGTCCATTGAAACTTCACCCCGTTCCTTTTCAAGGAAGTGATCGGGTGAGAAATCCTCGAAAACCCTGCAATGAATCTTTTGTAGTAGCCAGCTAGACCCATGAAGGATCTGACTTCTATCACATTCTTAGGTGTTTTCCCTTCTTTGGATATGATATGCCCCAAATAGTGAATTTGGTTATGATGAAACGAGCACTTGCTCAATTTGGAATACCATTGGTGCTCTCTTAACACTTGTAACACCATCCTCAAGTGATGCTCATGTTCTTCTTCTAACTTGAAATATACAAGGATGTCATCCAAAAATACAATGATAAACTTGTCTAAGTATTCCCGGAAAACACCATTCATTAGGCACATGAAAACAGTTGGTGCATTTGATAAGCCAAATGACACTACTGTTAACGTAATGACCGTACCTTGTCCTGAAGGCAATATTTATGATGTCTTCATCTCTAATCCTTACTTGATGGTATCCTGACATGAGATCAATCTTTTAAAATATCCTTGCATCGTTTAACTGATTAAAGAGATCGTCAGTCTTTGGAAAATGATACTTGTTCTTTATATTTACTTTGTTTAACTGCCTAAAATCAATACACAACCTCAATGTCTCGTCTTTCTTCTTTACAAATAAAACTGGGGCACCCCAAGGTGACACACTTGGGCGTATTACCCCTTCTTTAAAATCTCTTCAAGATGCATTTGCAACTCCTTCAGCTCTGGTGTACTCATTTGGTAGGGAGTCTCTGATACTGGAGCAACTCCAGACATCAGATTTATAGAGAAATCAACATCTCTTTTAGGAGGTAATCCCAGTATCTCCTTGAACACATCCTCAAAATATTTGAGAACCGCATGATCCTCAATATTTGGAACCTTATCCTTAGGGGCTTCGTCCATATGAGTCACAATTATTTGGCAGCCCTTCCTGTAACACTTCTTCAATTGCATTGCTGATGTCTCTCGGACAATAACTGCCCTAGGAATTCCTTGGACTATTCTTGGGTTCCCTTCCTCATTCATGCAAGTAAATGCCTTGTTATGACAGTCTGAGAAAACATGGTATTGGTCCAACCAATCCATACCAATTAGACATTCATATGAACCCTAGGGAATGATGTTTAAATATTCCTTGGTACCCAGCCCATTCATGTTCACTGGACATGATTTAACCATCTCAACAACTTTTCTCTTGGCTCCTGTAGCCAATTGCACCAGCCGAGATTTCCCATGCTTACTTGGCAATTGCAATCTTTCCACTACCTTAGGATCTATATAACTATGACTAGCTCCTAAATCTATTAAAATAGTAAAAGAATGGTTATTGATCATACCTTCCACTTCAATCATGTGTGATTGAAACTCTTCTTGCTTGTTGTCCAGGGTTGCGTAGATCCTTAGAACACTTTTGCCCATGTCCTCCATTATTTCATCTTGTTGTACATTGTGGACAGCTCTCACTTTATCACTTCTGTGTGGACAATCTCTATACATATGATCTCCTTTACAACCCTAGCATTGAATGGGTGTTTTCCTTGGCCTTTACCCACCTGTCTCTGTCACTCTGGGCTCTTTAGGTGTTTTCTATCCTTCAGAACTGTTTCTGAAGAAGGATGGCTTGTTCTCCTTCTTCCTCTGCTCCATATTGAATTTCTTCTTGTCTTCCCAAGCTCTTTGGAAAGTAGGCTTTCCCTTATGTTGATCGTATAAGCACTTGTCCCTTCTTATGGTTTCCTCCAAATTTTTAGGATCATCATATTGAATTTTATCACTGATGAAAGATGGCAGGCCACTCAAGTATCTCTGGATCTTAACTGTCTCATCCTTGATTAAGGAGACATACTTCAACAGTTCTAAAAATCTCCTTTCATACTCATCAATCGTCATGCTGGCTAGTTTGAGTTCAAAGAACTCTTTCATCTTTTTGTCATAATATCTCTTGGTCTAGTATTTCTTTTCAAAATACTTCTTGAATTCCTTCCAAGTCACATTCTTCTCTTTAACGTGTTGCACCTGTACAAGCTGGTCCCACCACATGGATGCCTTTCCTTTCAATTGATAAATTTCAATTCTTCCTTCTGCATGAGAAGAATATTTATGAAGTTGGAAATATTTTCTCATGCCCAACAACCATGTCTTGACATCTTGATATTTCTTGTGTTCTCCATCAAAGGTAGGAGGCTTGATCTTGTTCATTTCTCCTTTCAATTCATCCACCCTGGACCTCTTATGATGCTTCCTGACAAGAGATGGACTTGAGCTATTGTGCGCTCTCCTATTGGAATGTACTTGGGAGTGATGGCGATGTCTGCTACCACTCCTTGATCTTCCCTTTCTCTTAGGGGTCTTGTGGCTTCCTGATTTGTTGGAGCCACTCTCCTTATCCAACTTCTTTTCAATTATGTCTAGGATATGCATTAACTTCACGTTGAAGTCTTCCTGTTGCTCCTTGGATTTCATAATCCTTTCATTATTAGCCTTGTGACTCTGGACATCTTTTTGCAAATTTCTAATGGTTTCTGCCATATTCATGTTATCATCCTTTTCTTATCCATGTCCATTGTAGTTTGTTCCTTCCATACCCAAATGGACATTCGTTCCTATGATCTCATATTCCTCACTGTAAGCCTCTTGTGCATCATCAATCTCTTTGTAGTTTGAGATAACTTTGTTCTATTGTGATAGAGATTAATTTTGCAAAAAAATTGTAGCCAACATAACTTTGTCAGGCTAACTGCTCTAAATAATTTCATGAAAACTTGAACCATTCTGGTTCAATAATATATATCATACTTCCTTTTATTGATTTCTTGAGAATTTGGCAGTTCAGATCCAATTTTTAGGCGAACAATTATATTCTATTATTTAATACCTTTCTAACACCTTCTTTCATGCTCGAATTTCAGTCCTAAGCAGAGAGCTATGGCTATTTGAAAATCGTTCTTCTCGTGAAGCTGATCTTTGCACAGGTGATCTTCTTTTGGAGCTAAATTTTGTTCTTGGACCCTTGTTGGATCCTTCTCTTTAGGTTCACAGACCTTCTTTACATCGCTTGGTGAAGGTCTGTACAATCAAGAACCTCATAGGATTTTTTTTAAAGCCCTTTTCTGTTCTTAAAAACAATTTTCGGGCACTAGCCCTTTTTCTTCGGCCCCGAACACATGTGACCACAGGCTATGACCAAGTGCTGGCTACAAGGCAATTATCCTATGCTTCGGGCCTCCAGGGCTCCGAAACTTCGAGCTTTGGAGGTTTTCCTTTCACCTCACCTCATTTCCTCTGAACGCCAAAGTGGCGAACTTCTGAACAACTGCCTTTTTAGAGCTTCGGAAGATATGCTTTCTTCATAATCAACTTCCTCTGAATGCCGAAGTGGCGAACTTTCGAGAAACTGCCTCTTTGAAGCTTTGGAGCTCCAAAACTTCGGAGCTTCGGGCTTTGGAAGATCTGCCTTCTTTACAATCCATTTTCTTTGAACGTCGAATCTCTGAACTTCTAGAGTCTTATCAATACTAACACACCAGAGGGGTGCTACGTGTTGAAATAAGAGAGTGGACATGTGGCCCAATCAATGTTTGGCACATGTTTCGTTCTCATTGGTACAAAAGACATACCAAAAGCATGTAACAGATTGGCACGTGGTATACGTACAGTGGTCCACATCACTCCGACGCTTCGGGACTTCGGGGCTCCATAACTTCAGAACTTTGGGCTTCAGCGGTTTTCTCCTTCTGCACATCACGAAACCTCTGAACCCTCGAACTAGCGAACTCATTGTGCAATACACCTTTGAAGCTTCGGGTCTCTGCTACTTCAAAGCTTTGGGATTCAAGAGTTTTCTCTGTAACATCTCTCAAAACTTTCGAACGTCGAACTCCTGAACAAGTCCATGTCACTTTAGGCGATGTAATCATGCTGCGTCACTCTGACACTTCAAATCTTTGGACTTCAGAAGACTTTACCTTATAACACTTCAAAATACCTGAACGTCGAACCGATGAATATGGCGATCTACTTTGCTGGGCTGCCAAACAATTAATGTAGTGACACGTGGCCTAACTAACGAGCGACATGTGTTAGGTCCCCAATGGTAATAAGTGCCTATCAAAAGTAAAAAAAAAGTGACACATGGTAGACTTAGGGTAGGTCAACATCACCCAAAGTGATGTCATCATGCCACATCATATCTGATGCTTCAAGACTTCGACACTTCGGGCTTTGAGAGATTCCATTCCAACACACCTTATAACTCTCAAATGCCAAACTTCTGAACAGGTACACGTCACTCCGGCGCTCCGAGACTTCGGAAGATTTTGCTGTTGAACACCACACAAGTCCAGACTGTCGAACTCCAAACATTTCTTAATCTACAGATACGCGTCCCTAGAAATGGATGGTTTAGATTGGTTCTAGACTTCAGGACTTCAGTGCTCTAGGCTTCGACAGTTTTCTCTGCTATAGTTTTAAAATGACCGGAGGGGTGAAGTCTAAAGGACTTATGTGCTTAACCTCCATGCACCTTCTTCAGATCCAATGATTGTGAGGGGTATGTCCCTTTCTGAAAAAATCCAACGGACCAAATTTGAATTTTGTGGTTCCAAACCCACGATTACCGTGATCTCTTTTCTCTGCTATCTTTATTGAACCGTTATACCTCTTGATTTTTCCATTACTACCCAGGAGCTCTCTCAACGCCGCTCTGACACTCTATACATCAAATTCCTGTGGAATTTTGACTCCAAATTCCACATTTGTGGCCCATAAAGGTTCAATGTTGAAACTATGGGCTTTGATACCAATTTGTAACATACCCCGACCTCTAAAGCCGATCATGCCAGCAAAAATCCTTCAAGCTCTGATACCAATTTTTAACACCCCCAGACACATGTTGGGAAATGTCACTTGAAATAAAAACTTCTCACTCTGTTTCTAATTGTCAAAATTGTCCATACCCAAGCATAGACCTGCTGGGTTATGGCACATAGATCTCTTTGTAGAACATCATACATCTAAACTCAACAAATAGTATGCATTCTACTAATACACAATTTAATGCGAAAATCACAACCATCTTCTACAAACAACTTACACAGGCAATATTATAAATATCACGACATGTACAAGATACACAACATAAAAATTAACATAGAAATGATACTTATCTTTTTATGAAGGCCATCGACTGCATGCGGACCTTCCACAAACCTCCCAGCCTTAGACCACGCTGCTCCAAGCTATCAAGAGTGGGTCACCCACGATTTGGGACTAAAATCCACCCAAGGTAAAGGGAATCCTAGGCTAGATTGAGGTTACAAAGTCTCCAGGAAGGATTCTATCCCCAAGAGTCCACTCATGTCCACAACTTATAGTCCCCCATTCCCCATATGTCTGTCCCACCCCAGGAAGTGTGCCCCTTCTTTGCTTGAAAGTCCTTCAGCTATCCCACTCCCCTTCCAGGGATTCAACAATAGGCTAGACAAGAAGTATCAGAGCATTACAACTGCCTCGAGGCTTCCTTTGGGAAAATTACTTCCCAAACAACCTCTCTCACCTGGAGAGAGTTTCTCACAAGCCTGACAACCTGCTTCTTCAGTCCAGTTCCCAAGCCAATCTAGTCAGAGTAATCACAACAACAAATTGGGTAAGGCTCTAGTAATGGTAGTAAGCCACACAAGTCTAGAGAAAAATGTGGGCAACAACAACAAAATGGCTAGGGTGCGATATGGCTCAGGCATTGCTTAGTTGTGTTGTGGTTCACAGGATTAAAATGGGTTAGATTCACGGAGTTTGTAGGTTACAGATCTTGCATAAGTCCAAGATGGAGGAAGTGGATGGATGCGTGAATGCTCAGTGTCTGAGTGTGTGTCTGAATGGGGAGCCTGGAAATCATGCCAGAGCGAACCCCCACAATGACTGATTTCCCACATAAAACTGCATACGCCAAGATTGACACATGGATCTCTTGGGAGCTCGTTCCTCTCCACTTGGAGTTCATTCCTTTGCCCAAAGGAACTTAGGATAATAGGGGTTATTTCCCAAACCTCAGTCTTTAGGAAATTATATTATAATATTCCCTTGGGTTTAAGCCCTCAAGCTTAGCCCTTTTTTCCTAGCTTCTTAGCCCCTTCCTTTTCCCTTCCCAATGGAGCTTAGTCCCCCATAACTCTTTTTTAGTGGTCGGTCTACACGCAACGATGTATTTTTATTAATGATATGCATAATTACATATACAAAAATAGGCTCACTGGCCTTAACATTTAGGCTCTCTAACCTAATATTCACATAAGCCTCCCAGCTTATAAACACTTGGATCACCAGCCTATAAACATAATTACAATTCAACAGGGGCTTGGCCTTGGGGTATTAAAATTACAACCACCATAATCTCTACATGGGGTCTCTCTTCCCAACATAAATAGGTGGACAAAATATTCGAAGAGTATAAAGACATATTCACCTGACCTACTAGGGTGCCTGTGCACTTTTAGGTAAATAACTCAATTGATTTGACACTTGATGCTCCTCTGCCTAATGACCCTATATATGTGATTTCAATAATAGAGAATGAAGAAATCAAATGCCAGATCTAAGAGCTAATTTTGAAGGGCCACATTAGACCAAGATCCTCACCTTGCGAGAGCTTAATTGTTCTAGTACAGAAGAAGGATGGGACATGGCGACTTTGTATTGATTGTAGATCCCTAAACAATATCATAGTCAAGAACCAATACCCAATTCCCCATATTGATTATCTTATTGATCAAATCAAGGGAGCCAAGTTTTTCAGTAAGATTGATCTAAAGTTAGGTTACCACCAGGTGTCAATTGAGCAAACTGATGTGTGGAAGACAACCTTTAAGTCCAAAGAAGACCTCTTTGAGTGATCGGTCATGGCTTTCGGCTTGACTAATTTTTCGAACACATTCATGTGGATGATGAGTGATATATTACGACCATTAACAAACTCCTTCTTGGTTGGATATTTGGATGACATCCTCATCTTCATCAAGACTTGGGAGGAACATTTGGAGCATATTTAGCAGGTATTAGGCACCCTGCGACAACACAAGTTATATGTCAATTTGGAGAAGTGTTCCTTCAACATGCAAATAATCAAATATTTGGGATACATCGTGGATGATCATGGTGTACATGTGGATCCAACCAAGATCCAAGTCATCTACGATTGGCCGACCCTGAAAACAATGACCAAGTTCTGTAGCTTCTTGGGCCTTACTAACTTCTACCAACAGTTTATGTTGGGGTTCTCTCATATCGCTTAGGCGTTAAGAAAGGTGACCAAGGGTGGCACGAAGTCTAATTTTTTGTGGTCTGCACCCCAACAGAAAGAATTCAAGGATCTTAAATCTTTCCTTTTATCAACATCAGTCCTCATTCTACTAAACCTGCAATGACCATTTGAGATTGAGACAGATGCTTCATATTATGATATCGGTATAGTCCTCACTCAACATGGGAATATGGTAGCCTATCATAGTGAAAATCTGTTTGATGTTGTTCGAATATAGCATGCCTATGACAAAGATATGTACTCCATTGTGTAGGCATGTCAACAGTGGAAGCATTAGATTTTAGGGAAGGAAACGGTCATTGACACTGATCACATGCCTCTGGAATTCATGCAGAGACAAGGAAAGTTACAAAATGATCGCCAAAGTGGTCCATGTACCTGCAACAATTCCACTTGAATATCAAGTACAAGAAGGGTAGCACCAACCATGTCGTAGATTTCCTTAGTCGACCCCTGATGGCAGTGCTTACCACATTGCTTAACTCTTGTGGACATGAGATATCTGGATGGACACAATTATATAATAATGGCTATGAATTTTCTATTGCCTATCAAACATTAAGAGTAGCTAAAATAGTTCCCAACTTTCATCTCTAGGATGGATTATTATGCCATCTGAGCCATCTCTGTGTTCCTTCAAGTGAGCGTGCAAAGCTAATCTTGGAAGCTCATTACATCCGGGAAGTGGGACATTTTGGTGTAGAAAATACAATGGAAGTACCACATAAGCATTTTTATTGGTTGAAGCTTCGACAAGATGTTCGAAAATACATCAAATCCTGCACCACCTATGCCATTTCCAAGCCCGCCATCAAGAAACATAGGCTATACACCCCTCTTCCTACTCCCGATAAGCCTTGCGAGTCCATCTCCATGGAATATATGTCCAATCTTCCTTTAACCAAGCATGGGAATGACTGTGTCTTCGCGGTCGCTAATCGATTCTCAAGATGAAAATTTTGGCATCTTGCAAGAAGAGCATCATAACCAAGGCCACCGCCAAGCTCTTCTTCACACATGTTTGGGTTCATTTTGGGCTACCACAAACTATTCTCTCTAATCAAGACAATAGGTTCCTAAGAACCTTTTGGTCCAACCTATGGTTGATGATAGACACTATGCTGACCAAATCGACTACCTTCCACCCATAGACTGATGGACAAACATAGGTAGTCAACAAGATGATAATCCATATCATGTGAATGTATAATTCCAAACATCCATGCACATGGGATGAAATTCTTCCTTATGTTCAACATATATACAATATATCCCTCCATATCTTTATTGGCCACAACCCTTTTCAAGTGTACTTGGGGTTCCAACCATTGGCCCCCATTGATGTAGCTCTTCCCATTGCAGCCACATAGGAAGAGTCCTCCCATGCTTAGAATGAGGCTATTTGGGCAACCAAATTTGTTGAGAATATCTAGCACATCCAACAACAAGTTCATGATATTTTGTAGAAAGAAAATTCCAAGTACAAGCAACACTACAATCAACATCGAGTACCTCACAACTTTCATGTGGGATATAAGGTTTGGTTTCATTTGCAAAAAGAGCGCCTCACAAGACCCCATCGAAAGTTGTGCCCACTTCGATATGGGACTTACACCATCACCAAGGAAATGGGTGATAATTATTTTGAATTAATAATTTCTCCTTTCCTTGGCTTGCACCCGATATTTAATGTGCAATTGCTCCAACCATATTTTCCACCTCTCTTGAACACTTCGGATGCAGCCGAGTAATTGGCCCCTACAGAACTGAATCCTTCAAGCATAGAATAGGTGAAAATTGATTAGATGATGAACACCAGAACAAAGGACACCCATCGACATACTATCAAACTCTATCGGGTTGTCAAAGCATGGTAGTTTCTTCATCAGGGCAAGTGGCTCACCAGGAGTCAAGTTTAGCAAAAAATTCCTCATTTGATGCAAGCACTTGACGCAATGGATAAAATTTATTTTTAAGAGGGGAGGAATGATCTAGGTGGATATCGTTGGCCACCCATATATTCCACTGACTCAAATGCCAATTTCCATTTTGCCATTTTTTCTTAGTTTTGCGGGTCCTAAAATTTCGGGGTCGTTTTGAGGCCCTATACAAATTTTTTGGGAACACCATAGTCACATTATAGAAGTTAGCCAAAGTGAGATGAAAAAATGTGTAGTCCTCATATAGTTCTTTCCAACGAGCTATTGTGTACCTAAAATGAAGATCCTGTGCAAAAGTTACGACCCTTGGAAGTTGATGTACGAACTTACCCCATCGGGCCCACATGACTTTTGGCACTTCATCTCCTAGGGTTAGGTTTTTCGATGTTTAGGGTTTTCTCATTTATGGTTTATGTTAAAAAGGCATTTGGAGCCTCATTGTAACTAGATTCTTGTGAATGAGCATAGCCAACACATTTCTTCTCAGAGATAAGTTGCCACCATTCTAGCTAGCTTGTGTGCTTTTGCATTTTACAGTCTTTTGTGTTTCACATAGTCATTAATAGAATTTGAGATTTACTATATAATTGTGTTCCTTTCCATATCTCTGTGCAATTCTTTGTTATATCTCTATTATATATTTGCCTTCATATCATTCCTAAAATAATCCAGATTAGTCCCATTCTATTGGGATGAAGCAACACATCGTTCTTTAGAAACATTAAAGAAAGCCTTGGTTTAGACTCCTTTACTAAGTCCCCCTGATTGTAATCGAATTTTTTTGTTATATTTGGTAGTGGGATATTCCTCGATTGGCATGGTCTAGGTCCAGGAGAATGATGAGCTCCAAGAGCATGTCATCTACTACTTGAGTCGCACTTTGTTGGTGTTAGCACTAAGAGTCACACTTAGACTGCTATAAGTGCAAGCCCAATACCCATCACAATATAAATTGATTAAATTGGTTTGAGTAGGTGGATTAGCAAGACTGAGAAAGAATGGAGAGGGAAGAAAAATGCGGATCAAAAGGCTACACCATTGGACATTTGAGTCATAAACATTCTGCATATTGAAGGCAATCAAGCTGCTTATCAGATAAATAACTTGTATGATGATGAAAGAAAGAAAGAAGGGTCAAAATGTAAGTGAACAAATCATCCTCACACCCTGATCAAGTGATAAAATCCACTGGTTTGAACGTTCACTGATTGGAAATCCTTTCCAACAATGAATGTGAATGCTTAAATATAACATGTAATAAAATTCTGCAACAAATCCTTTACCATAGAAATCTCACACATAATACTGTTAATCAAACCTACATTAACAATAATCATATTCAAGCAAGTTGAAAAGATATATGAAAAACGAAAAAATAAAAATCTGATATGACATATTTCATGAGTCTTCAATGGAAAAAATATTTACAAAATAGGCCCTCAGACTTACAATGAGCACACATAGGGAAACTGTATGGCTCCAACTCTCTCCAACCTCTCTTGGGTCATGGAGTGATCCCTTTTCTCATCAAAAACCCTTTTATTTATAGTGAATAATCTCTATCTACCCTAAGGAGGTCGAAACCAAGGAGTTACATAGGATCCTCCTCTAGTTAGGAGTCTTGTTACAAAAGATTCCAACAAAATCCTAACAAATTCCTATTTTTTTGGGATTTTGTCTATGATGATAAATTCCTTTTGAAACTCATCTTGATTGATCTGGAGATGGAACACATGTACCTCATGTCCAATTAACTCCTAGGAGACCATTCGAACCTTCCTCGACAGGTGGCAACCTCCAAACAAGGTGAATATCCAACAACTATGCAAAACATAGAGTTTGCAACGCACTGGTGGTTTAATAATATCTCTTGAATTTCAAACTGGGTCAGGCTGAAATTTGGTTAGCAAGTCAATGCCACTATCATGCTCCTCCAAAACAAATTTCAGAAAAAACCCACATCATCATTTTGGAGTTATGATCAAATATTTAGAAGAAGCTGCTACAAAAAATGAGTTCGCAACGCCGCTGTCTGCCAGTTCACAGTGCCAAAAGGAAAAAAACATCCAAAACCACTTTATCGACCTTCAAACAGAATGAAAACCATCATGGACTACCTAGTGGTCTTGATTTTGATGCTGATATCTTTGAAATTTCCCGAGGGTGTCTACAAGTAGTTGAACCTCCAACTCTCCTCTTTATCCAGTTTGCATTCGCAACGCCTGTCAAACATATCTCGCACACTTCAAGGAGGTTGTTAGTTGATGGTATGACATAATCCCTAGAGAAATGGTTGTAGGCTATGAAAACCATAAATCCTCCTTGACATGATGCTTGTAATAAAAACAATCACATAACTCAAACTTTAGACTAAGGCTAGACATAACCTTATTCGTTTTGAAACCAAATCTAACTTTATGATTACAACCTAAAGACTCAAAACCTATGTCCTATAAACCTTATGAATAAAAAAAAAACGAAGGTGAATTTTTTGACCCATATAATCTTATGTGTTGACATCTGGCTCCACAGGGGATGGCATACTCCCTATGAGCTGCCGAGAACATGCAGTTCCAGTGCCTTATCCATTGGGCTAGGAGTCATTATTGTTGATCTACTGCAAACTAAAAAATGAAAACCACCCGCCCATAGTTTGAGATTATTTATATACATAAGCCTACTCTAACCAACTAACAAATTTGCTTAGGTGTAAGGAAACTTCCACAACAACCATGAAAGTAGCTGACTGGTGAAAATAACTTTTTGCAGGAAACGCTTTGAGAAAATACAGAAAGAAGGTAATATTTTCAGCAAAAGTTCCAAGAAAAGCTTACACTCACTGTTGTAAATAAGAGATATGCCTAGAGTTACAACAATTGGGACTTGTGCAAGCAAGGAATCCATCCAGATTGCCACTAGATCCTGAAGAACATGACACACTTTCAATTGGTTAAGAAGGCAATCTTGCTCCTCTGTGAAGGCTGATTTTTCAACAAAATGGTAGTCCTTATATGATCCATAACTACTCATATGTTGTTTGAGCTCACTGATCCTTGGAGATTTCTGCTCATCAATGGGTGGTAAAGAAAAATACTGATGCAATTCCTCCTTATCTTCTTCATTACCATATACTGGATGGATGCTAATAAGTTATGTATGTGATTTAGTAAAAACATGTTCTTCATCATCAGAATATTCATCAAGGATAGGGTGATCTTTGTCAACATTTGGGACAACAATATCATCAGAGGAATGATTTTTATAGACTTTTGTTACAAGGACAGATGCATCTATTGCATTGCTACCATTTCCTTCATCATAAGATCAGTCAACAAAAACTACTTTCAACAATGGAAAAATAAGAAAGGAAAGATATGAGTTTTCCTTGATTTCTTCAACAGAAACATCTATTTCAGCCTTATAATATGAGGAAACACTTACTCTATGTTGAATATCCTTTTCAAACTCCTCAAAACAATTCTAAAATAGAAATTCAACTGAAAAATACCTTTTGTAGTGCTCCTTAAAAGATGAGTGAAATTTCTTCAATGATGAAATGCTAGAATGAGGTAGTGAGAAATACCATTGATGTGCATCACCATCTAATGAATGCATGAACATTTTCATCAATACATCCCCATGATAAAAGTCCAGTTGATCCATGCATTGTTGAAACTTAAAGATATCTTGTACAGGATTATCCTCCATCCTTTCTCTGAATACATGTAGAAAATCTCCCCATTCTGACATATGAGGTACTGGATGTGGGAAACCAGAAACTGCAGAAAAGTTAAGAGGTGTAAACCTCTGAGCCAAAACAACAACAAATTCCTTTGACATTATGAAATTGTGGAGTCGCCATTGGATTTTTATTTCATGGAGTCGTCAGGTGAAAAGTGCAGTCAATACTATGTCAGTAGCCTCTGTTCACCATCAAATACTGAAGATAAGATTTGTTGTTCTTCCCAGGGAAAATCTTCAACTTCGTCCCCGACAATGGTGCCAAAAATGTTATCACTGAGAGTCACACTTACACTGTTGTAAGTGCAAGCCCAATACCAATCAGAATATAAATGGATTAAATTGGTTTGAGTAGGTGGATTAGCAAGACTGAGCAAAAAGGGAGAGGGAAGCAAAATGCAGATCAATAGGCTACACCATTGGGCATTGGATTCATAGACATTCTGCGGATTAAAAGAAATGAAGATGCCTATTAGATAAATAGCTTGTATGATGATGAAAGAAAGAAAGAAAGAAAGAAAGAAAGAAAGAAGGGTCAACATATAAGTGAAAAAATCAGCCTCACACCCTGCTCAAGTGATAGCATCCACTGGTCTTAATGTTCACTGATTGGAAATTCTTTCCAACAATGAATGTGAATGCTTAAATATAACATGTAATAAACTTCTGCAACAAATCCTTTACCATAGAAATCTCATACATAATACTGCTAATCAAAACTACGTTAACAATAATCATATTCAAGGAAGATGAAAATATATATGAACAACAAAGAAATAAAAATATGATATGACAGATCTCATAAGTCTTCAATGGAAAAAATATTTACAAAACAGGCCCTCAGGATTACAATGAGCACACACAGGGAAACTGCATGACTCCAACTCTCTCCAGCCTCTCTTGGGTCATGGAGTGACCCCTTTTCTCATAAAAAAACCCTTTCATTTATAGTGAATAATCTCTATCTACCCTAAGGAGGTCGAAACCAAGGAGTTACATAGGATCCTCCTCTATTTAGGAGTCTTGTTACAAAAGATTCCAACAAAAGCCTAACAAATTCCTATTTTTTGGGATTTTGTCTATGATGATAAATTTCTTTTGAAATAGGTCATCCTGATTGATTTGGAGATGGATCACATGTCCCTCATGTCCAACTAACTCCCAGGAGACCATTCAAACCTTCCTTGACATGTGGAAACCTCCAAACAAGGTGAATATCCAACAACTATGCAAAACAAAGAGTTTGCATAACATTCGTGTTTTAATTATATCTCTCGAATGCCAAACTGGGCCAGGCTGCAATTTTGTAATATCCCTGATCCCATGGATCGAGATATTTGTTGCTGACCTATTATTTTGTATTGCAGATTTGATACACTGGGGGTTTCTGGATGCGTTTTAGTTGTATGTTTGAGATCTTGATGGTTATTGCATGTGCATGTGGGTTATTGCATGTGCATGTTNTGTTGGTTATTGCATGTGCATGTTGCATATTTATGGTTTAAACAACATATAAAGGATGCATGCAGAAGTAAAGAACATCAACTACCCAATATCATGTATAATACGGTTCGCGCATGGAAATACAATAGCCTACTGGAAATATAGAATATAAACGTCAGCCAGATCTCATGGATCAATACTGGATTACAATCAAATAACATAAAAATACCCGTGATCAGAAGATGATAGCAGATCTGATGCATGCACGGATAGATCGACTAAAATATGCAATTCCGACAAAGTATGATAACCGCTACCAGCTGGAAAACTTGTCCGGAAGTTCAGACCATCGGAATACACTGGAAACTACTCCAAAAGAAGTGCCCTGGCCTCTAGACTGAAATGGGTGAGTGTCGTATCTCGAATCTGGTCTCTAAGGCACTGGATTTGGACCTCTGGGGGGTTTGCACACCTCCTGGAGCACTAGATGCACCCCAAAGGATTCCACCAACAGAATCTGCTACTATATGGCTCAAAACGATCGTCTCGCCAAATGCGGAACTGAGTCAAAAGGATTTGCTTGGATATGATCTGATACTATGCATGCAACCCCCAACTGTCTATTCGAAAGAGCTGTGCCCTAAATGGTCGGATGGTGCGCTCTGAATGATTCCACCATCGAAATATGATGGGAAGTAGCTCAATCTAAGCGCCCTGGCTGGATCTCAACTGGGTCGAAAGGAAAATGTAATCAGAGCTCTATCCTCGTGCAGCTCCTCAAACCCTAAATCTGACTTGCGCCCTCACTGGATGAGTTGCACACACTATACCAGATTCTCCTGAATAGCTCGATGAGATACCTGGCTAGTATCTCCAATGGGATAGGGTGTGTCTCTCAACACCGAAACCGATCAATGGTGGTGGTTTCCTCTAGAAATCCACAAAACAACAAGGTCAACTCTCTTCCTCCTCTGGGAACTCTCAACATCAAATCATAGCAATGCATAATGAATTAGGTTGCTTTACCCTTCCTTTATAGCTTTCTGAAACCCTAATTCATTGTTGACCTTTTCCCTCCAAGTGAATTTCACTTTATTTTATTATTCCTTGATTAAATCACTTAATTAATTAATTAATTAACCATTTTACCTCTAAAAAGTGATTTATCCATCCTGATGGCTTCTCCGGCCACTGAAATTCACTTCTCATCATCTTATCCTGTAATGCTCTTCCTCCCGATTCTGATGAGATATTACACTAAGATGTTTCTCCAAGTAATATGCCCATTATGACCTTCTTAGTGAATTTAATTAAGATATGACCCATATTAACTCAAAATTACAGAAATCGTCCGAATGCAACAAAGCCAAAGCCAAGTTGTGTGGAATGGATCCTGATGATGAACGATGCAAGTCGGGCCCAATAAAACCCCTTAATATCTCTCGAACTCTTTGTCACCCATATCTGGCTACTCTGGTAGGCATAATACTCTGTAATGTTATAATGTCCCAAAATGGGGACATTACAGTTCTCCCTGCCGGAATATTGCTTGTGCTCAAGCAATAACTGAATCCAA
>JASDQU010587793.1:81119-104970 GCA_032191745.1 Picea mariana | reverse complement strand
TTCCATTTTGCATCTCATTTCAAAATAATAATAAAATAATTATCTATCATTTGTTTGATTTTGTACAAAATTATAATTAATATTTTTTCTCCATTAACTTGAAGCTTCTAGATCATATTTGAAAACAAATTATAAACAATGTTTGTTTATAAGTTATAGTTAGTTCAAATTCATTTTTGATTTTTCTAGATTTTGTTTTATTCACAATTTTTAGGTTATTAATTTAGGTTTCCTTTTGTTTCACAGGTTTCTATTATCAAATATTTGATACGGATCTGATCATGGCTTGATTTTATTATCCAAATGTGTTCAATATAATTGATCCAAAAATAATATTGGATTGCTACAAATAATTTTATGAGCAACAACAAATAAATTTTTGAAATCCGTCAAGATCAGAAACACGATTTTGCAGGACTGATTTCAGAGAAACCGTGAGGAATTTGGAGAAACGGTTGAAAAATTAGAACCAAAATGGACCCATTTATCTTCCATATAGAGACTTTCCCAAACAAATGCCTGATTTGAGAGATATTTGGGTCTCTTTTAGAGGCAAATTTCAGGTGGCGGAAATTAATAGTGATGCCCAGACTGCTCATTCATTTTTATAAATATATGAGAAAGATCAGAGCCAAAGAGATGGAAGAATTGGAGAGGAGGATTTTAATCCTTTCTCTTTTGTATATTATTACTTTTTTAAACTTTTTATTTCTTTTCAAATGGAGTAATGGATGGCTGGAATCTTTGGGAGAATGGACGAATATTTTCAAAGAAGAATATGAAATTCCAAGTAGCTTAATGGCTTTTGTCCTGTAAGTAAAATGGTTTTATTTTCATATAATATCTTCATATTCTTTGAATAATTGATTATGCATTGATTTAAATAGCTTTAGTCTTTTTTTTTTATCAATACATGGTTAATTATTATCATTTATGTATTAATTGTTTTTCAATCTTTAAGAGTTTATTATCCAAAACAAATCTTCCAGGACTACAATATGGGCATGTGATTTTGAGAAAGAATATGGGAAAGTAATTCATCTTTGGCTTTAGACCTGTGTGATACTTATTCCATTTCATTCTTTCATTATTTTTATATTATGAAAATGTTATAACGGTTGATTTTAGCTTTAGCTTGTCAATCATACGGTGTTTTCATACTGTTAAATGTTATATGCTGCCCATAATTTCTTATTCCATTTCTTATGTGTGATCAATCGATCATTTGATTATTATGGAATTTATTTCTAATGTTAAATGATGGATAATATCAATACCCAGAATTGAGTTTTCTTTCGTTCTTAAATATTGATTATCTTAAGATCACACGATTTTTAATTAGTTGTCTTCATGTTGTTATTAATTTACTCCAACATCAAATACTTCTTTGAATGTATTCTAGAAATGCTAGTATTGTTCTGTTATAGGTTTCCCTTAACAACAGTACAGGCATGAGCTCATACAACACAGAAACATAAATACCAGTTTCGTTGATTAGCGACAGGTTATTATGTGTGTTATTTAGTTAAGTTGTTTATGAATGAAACAATGAATGTATGGTTCAGCTTTGACTATCCACATGCTCATGTTTCATTAACTTTTTTGCAAAATTCTTTAAATTTATAAAAGAAAAACAATAAATATTTTTATGTGCTTTCTTTATCTGCTTCCTAGAAGCAATCATTTTTCACATCGATTTTCGTAAGTTTCGATTAAAACTTGCATCTTGTAAATCATGTAAATAAACGAGACTTGTATATCTTCTGTTTAAATACAACTACTATAGTTACATTTGAACATATGTACATATATATAGTGTGTTTAGTAATTAGTTAGTTATTTCTCTCTTTTATTCGTTTCTTTTGGGATTCTTAGATTGGCTAACGAAACCATTAAACCCGTCAGAATGAGTTACACCGAATGGATTGGGTTATTTAGACAACCCCGGACCAGATTCGTTCTTCCAGTTGACGGACGGTCAATTTTTGCCATCAACAAGGCCATGCTTATATCACTCCTGAGTATGGGTATGCCTAACTTGGGAAAATAATACTCTTACTTAATTTTGGTTGATGGTTTCTGTTTGTGGATCAATTGTTTGGGAACCTTCATGCGTTTACTTCATTGCATCCTCTCCTCTTAGAGTTATAATGTATTTTGGCCATCTTTTTTTCCTTCCGACCTCACACATTAGGGGGGCATCTGTTATAGCACAAATTTCCACACCTACGCATTTGTGACATGGCCTTACCATTTTCCCTAGCTTGCTATGAAAAATACCAAACTTTCCTCATCAAAGTTACTAAAAAAACTTGAATCTTTCTTATATCCGTGGGTTTCCTTTTTGCAACATGTGGACATTTGTGCCTTGCAAGCTTGCAACCCACATATGTCCTAAAAAATTATGAAAAATAAAATATTTCCACAATTTCAGGAGGGTTTTTCAGTTGGGATCGTTTCCCAAAATCCCTAAGCCCATAATAAATGCAATTCAACCTCCCCAACCTCTTTGGGATGGTATAAAATCACCATTGAGGGAAAATATGAGAACAAGTCTGATGGTGCAAGGTTATGCTGTTGAGATTTAGCAAGATTACCTAAACCCTTCATTCTCTGAGTAGCATCCCCTGATCTGGAAACTCCTTTTCTAGTGTTCCTTCCTCTCCTATATAGCCATAAGGTGTGTTTCTATCCTTATTGGGTTATCTAAGGAAGAGCCTTGCTGCTGAGTTTATGCTCAAAGGACTTTTTGAGGAACTCGGGAAGTTGGCTTCGAAGCAGTGCCAAAAGTTGAACCAGGTTGTAACCAACTTTCACATATTGTTAACAATAGAATATTTATCTTTCCCTCCTATCTTGTGTTCATTGTAATATTACATGTTGTTGTTATTATATGCTTTGATTTATACACATAATATATGCTACTTGAACCTATAACTACTTTGTTGTGGCACTATCTTGGTTTCCTATTGTAGGCTAGTTTCGACAGAGACCATGAGCACTTCAAGAAGGAGTGGGGATAGACATCAAAAAAAACATTTAAGGTTCAAGTATTCTCCTTTTTCCTTCCCTTCTCTCTCCTAGTGAAAAGTAGTTATTTCTTGTTTGCACACTTGTTTGTGAGGGTAGATTTTAGTCTTCTTAATTTGGTCTTGCTCTGTTGTGACTTGACCCAAGGTCACGGGGGAAAAATCCCTTAATCACCTATGCCTAATGACCTTGTGTACAAGTTTTCTATTATGGACAATGAAGAAATAAAATGTTTGATCCAAGTGCTAATTTTAAAGGGACACATCAGACCAAGCTCCTCACCTTGCAGGAGCCTAATTGTTCTAAGATAGATGAAGGATAAGATATGGTGACTTTGTATTGATTAAAGAGCCTCGAACAAGATCATAGTAAAGAACCGATACCTAATCCCCTAGATTGATAATCTTCTCGATCAAATCAAGGGAGCCTAGTTTTTCAGTAAGATTGATTTGAAGTTAGGCTATCACCAGGTGCTGATTGAGAAAACTGATGTATGGAAGACAACCTTCAAGTTGAAATAAGGTCTCTTTGAGTGGCTGGTCATGCCTTTCGACTTGACTAATGTGTCAACCAAATTCATGCAGATGATGGATGATATAATGTGGCCATTCACAAACTCCTTTGTGATCATATATTTGGATGACATCCTCATCTTCAACAAAACTTGAGAGGAAAATTTGAAGCATATTCAACAGGTCTTGGGCATTCCGCAACAACACAAGTTATATGAAAATTTGGAGAAGTGTTCCTTCGACATCAACATAGAATTCAATATTTGGAATACATTGTGGATGAGTAGGGTGTGCATGTGGATCTAACCAAGATCCAAGTCATCCGTGATTAGCTGACCTTGAAGAAAATGAATGAGCTCCACAACTTCTTGGGTCTCACCAACTTGTACCGTAGGTTTGTGTTGGGGTTCTCTCATATCACTTAGGTCCTAATCCAGGTGATCAAGGGTGGTGTGAAGGCCAAGTTTGTGTGGGATGCATCCCAACATAAAGAATTCAATGATTTGAAATCCCACCTCTGGTTAACACCGGTCCTTATTCTTCTAGACCTACAACAACCATTTGAGATTGAGAAATATGCTTTAGATTATGTTATCGATGCAGTCCTCACTCAACATGGGAATCCAGTGGGATATCAAAGAGAAAAACTATATGATGTTGTTCACAGATACCCCACTAACAAAAAACAGATGTACTCCATTTTGCAGGCATGTCGATAGTGGAAGGATTAAATTCTAGTGAAGGAAACTATCAGACACATTGATCATAGGCCTCTGTAATTCATGCAAACACAAGCAAAGTTACAAAATGACCGCCATCAGAAGTGGTCCACGTACCTACAACAATTCCACATGAACATCAAGTACAAGAAGGGAAGCATCATCTATGTCGCATATTGCCTCAATCAACCACCGGTTGTGGCGCTAACCAAAATTCTTAACTCCTATGGGAATGAGACATCCAATTGGCCATAATTATACAATAATGACTCTGACTTTGCTGCTACTTATTAGACATTGAGAATAGGAAAAAAATTCCATACTTTCATCTCCAGAATGGATTGTTATGCCATCTGAGCAATATATGTTCCTTCAATAGAGCATGCAAAGATGATTTGGGAAACTGATTACAACCAATCAATAAGACATTTTTGTGTGGAAAAGATAGTGGTAGTAATACAAAATAATTTTTATTGGCCAAAGCTTCAACAAGATGTTCGCAAGTACATCATATCCCACACTTCCTCCACCATTTCCAATCCTGCCATCAAGAAACAGGGGATATACAAACCTATTCCTCCTCTATATAGGCCTTGGGAGTCCATCTAAATGGATTAAATGTCCTATCTACCTTGAACCAAGCATGAGAAGGAATATGTCTTCGTGTTCGTTGATCAATTCTCCAAGATGGAATTTTTGGCACCCTGCAAGAAGAGCATCACAATCGAGGCCACCACCAAGCTCTTCTTTGACCACGTTTGGTTTCATTTTGGGATCCCATGAACCATTATCTCAGGTCGAGACAGTAGGTTCCCGAGCACTTTTTGGTCTAGCCTATGGTTTATGATGGACACTAAGCTAACCAAATTGACTGGATTCCACCCATAATTTGATGGAAAAATAGAGGTAGTCAACAAGATGATTTTCCATATCATGAGGATGTACAATTTCAAACATCCACACACATGGTATGAAAGTTGTAACGTCCCCTAACCACCCTTGCAGGGGTAAACTCCACCCACTCAAAACCAAACTATTATGAAACCGGTTGTAACACACCCAACCACCCAAGACGATCATGCTACTTGAAACTATCATGCTCTGATGTACATATCTAATGCAATTTTTTTAATAGACATAAACATTATGTTCATACACATATTCACACGGAAGCGAAAATAAACACATATATGCAATATATATAGGCAATTCTGATAACATTCAGAAATGTACCTAAACACAACATTTAAACATAACATGTACAATTAACATAGATTTGGTACTTATATTTTTATGAGAAGACCACTGACTACGTGTAGACCTTCCATGAACCTGCCAACCTTAGACCATGATGCTCCAAGCTATCAGTAGTGGGTCACCCCTGAGCTAGGACTAAACTCCACCCATGGAAAAAGAATCCTAGGCTAGGCTATGGTTGCGGGAAACTACACAATGAAATAAGAAGGATTCTCTCCAAGGAGCCTACTTATGCCCACTGCTCACAGACTGTCATTCCCCACATGCCTGTCCCACCCCGAGAATATGCACCTTCATTATTCCACAATCCATCGACTACTCCACTTCCCTTCCAGGGCTTCAACAACAGGCTAGATCAAGAACTCTTAGAGCTCTGTAGTTACTACTGGACTCCCTCCAGGAGAAATCACTTCCTCAACAAACTCTCGCACCTGAAGAGAGTTGCTCATAGGCATGAAAACCTGCTTCTTCAACCACGGGCCTAACAACCTGTCTCTTCAACCACAATATGCAAAAATGACTAAATCAAGGGACAACTCAACAATTGCAGAGGTTCAACAATGAAAAAAATGGCTCTATCTGCGTGCCTACTCAGTGCGCACGTGAACTGGACAAGGGATGGCAATAATCGTGAGTGAAATCATGAGAAAATATGGTAAGCAATGGTCAGAATGGTGAGAGCGAGAATGGTGAGAATCATCCCACTGCATAATTGTGAGAGAGCCAGAATGCTGGGAGAGAACCCCCACAACGGTGGAAGTTCCCACATGGATATGCATGCGTCCTGGGTGACACTTGGCTCTCTAGGAGCTCGTTCCTCTCCACTTGGAGTTTGTTCTTATCCCTAAAGGAACTTAGGATAGTCGAGTTTATTTCCCAACTTTAGTATTTTCAGGAAATACATTATAATATTCCCTTGGGTTAAGAACTCAAGCTTAGCCCCTCTCTCCTAGCCTCTCTGCCCCATACCTTTCCCTACCTAGTGGAGCTTAGTCCCCTATAACTCTTTATTCGTGGTCAGTCTACACGCATTGATGTATTTTATTAATATTCTGCATAATTACATATACAAAACCAAGCCCACTGGCCTTATCATCTAGGCTCTCTGACCTAATAAACACACAAGCCTACTAGCTTATAATTACTTGGATCACTAACCTATAAACATCATTACATTTCATAGGAGCTCAACCTTGGGGTATTACAATCCCCTCCCCTTATTTTTTCACTGTCCTCAGTGCAATTCATTTACATAACATCAACAAGATTTTCAAAATCTTCAAAAAGATGTGGGTATTCTACCGACATATCATCTTCATGCTCCCATGTTGCGTCCTCAGGACCGTACCAGGTCCATTGGACCTTTACAAGCCCTATGGCTCGATTCCGGAGCTGTTTGATTTTTTGGTCCAGAATGCATATCGGATGCACTTGAAAAGCGCTTTCTTGCTCCACCTGAATCACATTCCAATCAATAACATGATTAGCACTAGGTATATATTTCTTAAGCAATGATACATGGAATACATTATGTATAGACATAGATGCAGAAAATGCAAGAATACAAGCTACTGGACCAATCTTCTCTAATATTTCAAACGGCCTACAATATCTAGTTTCCAACTTGGAATAGTTTCTCAACTTTAGGGAACTTCAATTAGCTTTCACCTTCAAGAAAACATGATCAACAACTTTAAATTCCCTATGAGTTATGTTCTTGTCAACATAGATTTTCTGCCTGTCTTGGGAAGCCTTTAAATTTTGTTTAATCTTCAACATTTTCTCTTCCATTTCTTTGAGCAACTCTACCCCAACCACTGCTCTATCAGATAGGTTGTCCCATCTTATTGGTGTATTTCACTTTCTGCCATAAAGTGCCTCAAATGGGCTTATATTCAGTGATTCTTGATACCCATTTTTGTATGAAAATTCTACCAAGTGTAGATAATCCTCCCATTTAGATGGTTTTTCAATCACATACATCCTTAGCATATCTTCTATAACTTGGTTCACTCTTTCTATTTTCCTATCAGACTCAGGATGATAGGTTGTGCTAAAGTTCATATTTGTTCTAAACCCTTTGAATAACACCTTCCAGAACTTCGAGATAAACTTTGGGTCTCTGTCAGTCACAATTTTCTTGGGTATGCCATGCAAGAGTGCTACTTCCCTCATATAGATATCAACAACATTGGTTTCCTTGTAAGTAACCTTCATAGGAATGAAATGGGAAGCTTTAGTAAGCTTTTCCACCACCACCATGATAGTATCATGCTGCTCGCTTGTTCTGAGCAATTTGGTGATGAAATCCATTGTCACCACTTCCCACTTCCAGTCAGGAATGGGTAATGGCTGTAGCAACCCCTGGGTGCATATGCTCAGCCTTGACCCTTTGACACTCCAATCATTTAGCTATGTATTCGACAATCTCCCTCTTCATGCCTGGACAATAATATTGGCTCTTGACTGTTGAAACTATTTTTTGATATCCTAGGTGCCCAACATAAGGTACAATATGCATTTGTTTTAAAATCACACTCCAAATTCAGGAGAATTTGGTACACAAACTCTGTTTCTATACAGAAGAATTCCATCAATTCCCAATTCATAATCTCCAACTTTCTATTACATTTTACCTTGCTGCAATTTTGTTACCAATTCCATGTACTGAAAATCAGCTTTTACAACCTCATAAATTCTTCCTTTAAGATATGTATGATACATGTTAATGGTTGTATCATGCAGTTCATGCACTCTCCTGATGAGTGCATCAACCACTTTGTTCTCTTTTCCTTTGATTTGCTTAATATCAAAGTCATACTCAGAGAGGAATTCCAACCATCTGCTTTGCCTAACATTCAAAGTTGGCTGATCAAACAAGTATTTCAAACCATTATGGTCTGTCCTCAACTCAAACCTCTTTCCCATGAGGTACTTCCTCCACTTCTTCAAAGCATGCACTATGGATGCCAACTCCAAATCATGAGTGGCATATAGCCTTTCATGCTCTTTCAGCTTTCTGGACTCGAAACATATCACAAACCCATTCTGACTAAGGACTCCACCAAGTCCTTCCTTGCACGCATCTGTGCAAACCATGAAATCTTCATTCGGATATGCAATCCCTAGAATTGGAGCGTTGGCTAACAACTGCTTCAATTGTTGGAAGCTATTTTCACACTACTATCCATTGAAACTTCACCACTTTCCTTTGCAAGGAAGTGAATGAGTGAGCAATTCTCGAAAACCCTACAATGAATCTTCGGTAGTAGCTAGCTAGACCCGTGAAAGACCTGAATTCTGTCACATTCTTAGGTGTTGTCCACTCTTTAATGGCCTCAATCTTTTCAGGGTCCACTGCTATTCCTTCTTTGGATATGATATGACCCAAATAGTGAATTCTATTTTGATAAAATGAGCACTTCCTCAATTTGGCATACAACAGGTGCTCTCTTAACACTTGTAACACCATCCTCAAGTGCTTCTCATGTTATTCCTATGACTCACAATACACAAGGATGTCATCCAGAAAGATAATGACAAACTTTTCTAAGTATTCCCGGAAAACACCATTCATCAAACACATAAGAACAACTGACGCATTTGATAATCTGAATGGCACCACCGTGAATTCGTAATGACCATACTTGCCCTGAAGAAAGTCTTACTGATGTCTTCATCTTTGATCCTTACATGATGGTATCCTAATCTGGGATCGATCTTTGAGAATATATTTGCATCCTTTAACTGATCAAAGAGTTCATCGATCCTTGCAAGGGATACTTGTTCTTTATAGTCACTTTTTTCAATTTCCTGAAATCGATTGAAAATATCAATGTCCTATCTTTCTTCTTCACAAACAAGACTGGGAAACCCCAAGGTGAAACACTTTGGCATATATGCCCCTTCATCAAAATCTCTTCAAGCTACATTTGCAACTCCTTCAGCTCAGGTGTACTCATTCTGTAGGGAGACTTTGATACTGGAGATGCTCCAGGCATCAAATTTATAGAGAAATCAATATCTCTCTTTGGGAGTAGTCCTCGTATCTCCTTGAACACATCTTCAAAATATTTCAGGAATGCATGATCCTCAAGATTTGGCACCTTATCCTTAGATGATTCCTCCATATGAGCTGCAAATAATTGGAAACCCTTCCTATAACACTTCTTCAGCTACATTGTTGAGATCTTTTGGATAGTAACTGCCCTAAGAATTCCTTGGATTGCTCTTGGGTTCCCTTCCTCATCCAAGTAAGTAAATGCCTTGTTACAACAATTTAATACAACATGGTGTTGGTCCAACCAATCCATACCAATTAGACATAACCCAATGGAAAGATGTTCAAATCTTCCATGGTACTTAGCCCATTCATGTTCACTGGACACGATTTAACTAGCTCAACAACTTACCAGCCAAGATTTCTCATGATTGCTTCTTGGAAAAAACAATCTTTCCATAACTTTAGGATCTATGTATCTATGACTAGCTCTTGAATTTATCAAAATTATAAAGGCATGGTTATTTATCATACCTTCAACTTCAATCATGTGTGATTGAAACTCAACTTGCTTGTTGTCTAGGTATGCATAGATCCTAGGTATACTTCTTCCCATGTCCTCCACTGTTTATGCTTGCTGTACATTGTGGAAAGCTCTCACTTTGTCATTTTTGTGAGGACAATCTCTATACTTGTGGTATCCTTTACAACCCCAACATTGAATGGGTGTCTGCCTTGGCCTTTGCCCACCAACCTCATCCATTCTGTGCTCTCTAATAGATGGTTTCCCTTGAGGAATGTTTATGAAAAATGGAGGCTTGTTCCCCTTCTGCCTCTATTCCTTCTTAAACTTCTTCTTGTCCTCCCAAGCCTTCTGGAAAGTAGGATTTCCTTTTTGATGATCATATAAGCATTTTTCTCTCCTTATGGTTTCTTCCAGGGTCTTGGGATCATCATATTGGATTTTATCACCGATGAGAGATGGCAACCCACTCAGGTACCTCTAAATATTCATTGTCTCATCCTTGATGAAGGAGACATACTTCAACAACTCTAAGAATATCCTTTCATATTCAACAATAGTGATGCTTCCCAGTTTAAGTTCAAAGAAATCTTTCATATTTTTATCATAATATCTCTTGGCCAAGTATTTCTTCTCAAAATGCCTCTTGAATTCTTTCCAAGTCACATTTTTGTCTCTGATGTGCTGCACTTGCACAAGTTGATCCCACCACACGGATGCTTTTTCTTTTAGCTGATAGATGGAAATTCTTCCCTCTGCATGAGAAGAATAGTTATGCAATTGGAAGTATTTCCTCATGCCCAACAACCATGTCTCAACATCTTCATTCTTCTTGTGATCTCCATCAAAAGTAGGATGTTTGATCTTATTCATTTATCCTTTCAACTCATCCACCCCAGACCTCCTATGCTTCCTGACAGGGGATGGAATTGAGCTACTGTGTGATCTCCTATGGGAATTCTTTTGGTACTGATTGTGATGTCTTCTACCACTCCTTGATCTTCCTTTCTTCTTAGGGGTCTCGTTACTTCCTGATTTGCTGGAGCCACTCTCCTTATCCAACTTCTTTTCAATTATTTCCAGGCTCTCAATTAGCTTCATGTTGAAGTATTCCCATTGATCCTTGGGCTTCATAACCTTCTCATTATCAGCCTTGTGGCTCTGGACATCTGTCTACAATTTTCTAATGGTCTCAACCAAATTTATGTCTTTCTCTTTTTCTCCTCCATGTCCATTGGATTTGGTTCCTTCCCTAGCCAACTGGACATTCAACCCTCTATTTTCATCTTCTTGACTGAAGACTACCTGAGTATAATCCATCCCTATGCAGTCTATGCTGATATGATCTGACCAATCTACTGTTAACTCTGCAAAAATGTGCAGCCAACAGAACTTTGTCAGGCTAACTGATCTTAAAAATTCCATGAAAACACAACCGTTCTACTTCATTAATACATCATACTTATTTTCTTCTTATTTCCTGAAAAATTTATTGTTCAGATCCAATTTCTGGGTGAACAATCATCTTCTACTATTCAATACCATTCCAATGCCTATTTCCACGCTCAATTCTAAATTTCGAGCATGAAGTTATGGATTCTTGAACAATTTGTCTCTTAAATGCTGCGATTTCTATACATGCATTCTTCCATATTAGAGTCAGATTGGCCTTTCGATCAGTGTTGGGTCGTCTCTTCAAGTTTATAGGCCTTCTTTACCTTGTTGGTGAAGGTCTGTGCAAATCAAAAACCCCATGGGCTCCTTCTCTAAGCCCTTCTCTATTTTCAAACATAATTTTCGAGGACTAGCCCCTTTTCTTCAGTCCCCAAATGCATGTGATCATGGTTGTGTCCTGGTGCTATAGGATATGCGCTTATCCAGATGCTTAAGATCCTAGGGGCTCCAAAACTTTAGGTTTTAGAAGCTCTTGCTACCTCATGCCTTCCCTCTTCCGAACGTCGGACCGACGAATCCTTGCACAATGTATCTTCAGAGCTTCGAGGCTCTGCTACTTCGGAGCTTAACCAGGTGAGTCAGTTTGGGAGATTGACCAAAGGTTCAAATGTCTAAAAGGTAAGTTGAAGGATTCTATTACTGACATGCAACATATGCAATTGCTTGTGAACTCACTATTAGTATACTTGAAGTATCCTTTGAGACAACAAAATTTCCAAAATCAGGTAGAGGCTCTGCAAGAAGCCCTACAACTGGATGAAAAACCATATCAATAGACATATTGAACAATAGAGGAGATGAAGGAGGATATGAAGAATATGACATTTCAACTAAACCAAAATAATGGAAAAGAGAAAAGAGAAGTTGTTTGTTGTACACTATGCATGACATAAGGACATCATAAGAATGAATGTCTAACTTTTGCGCAGTACTTGGCATCAGGGGTGCCAAACCCCTTTCCAACAGGAGGACCATGGTGCGATGTTTGTATGACACATGGGAATGATCCATATCATTGTCCAATGATGCAGAAGTATCAAACAATACCAACAAGTTCATATTGCAATTTTTGCAAATCAGTAGGTCACGATGATAAGGACTGTAGAACGTTGGAAATAATGAGAGAAATAAATTCAGAGACTTATAAGGTGCAAGCAGAGATGATGATAGGGAAAATGCACCCCATCTCAACCAATTTCGACCACCATTCAAACCTGCACAATCGTAGTACAACAATGCACATCCACAGTATAACTCTGCGCAGTATAACCAGGTACCCCAATATAATGCACCACGAGAAGATAGAGGTGGATTCAGAGGTGGAGGACAAGGCAGAGGGCCATTAGTATTCCAAAACTTCCAACAACCAGGACATTATTCAAGGGATTGTCCACTTCCATCTGTGACATGTATGTATTTTTGTACAACATACCATGACATAGAAGACTACCCAACACTATTGGGAAAGATTCAGGAAAAAAGGAACCAAAACAACCAGAATGTCCAGTGTATTTCTACATAATCAAGGGATGATGGAAATAATATCAATATAATTACTCGAGGAGGATCCAAGACATGAGTTGATGCAACAAAACAAGATCCATCTCAATACGAATAGGTAAAGAATAATACTGAGCCACAAACGGATTTTGATGTGTGGAAAGAAAAGGAAACATTTAAATATGCCAGACAAGAGATTCTCAAGGAGAACATTACGTCAACATCAGTTGCACAACAAACTCAAGATCCACCAATGTATGAGATTCCATCTTCAATGGATCACACCAGTAAAGGACAACCTTTAGAGCAAGTAAGTACCATAAAGACTTTTTTTCAATCCAGTGTTAAGTTATTAAATGATCCATCATCTGTTAAGATACTAAAGAACGTGGTAGAAAGATGCAACAAAAAGGTAGAAGGGAAGTTAGAGAAGAAAACCATAAATCATCTCCATACAAGAAGAAGAACAAGTAGGGAATTCAAGATAAATTCCAACATTGGGGATTTCAACATGGGAGATACCATACTTGATTTAGGATCTGAGGTAAACGTCTAGCCTAAGAAGAAATGAAAATGTATGGGGGAAGCCACATTAGGCTATTCACCTATCCAGTTGAAACCATAAAATCAACACAAAGTGTTACCAATTGGAAGACTTAAAGGTGTGACAATAGATTTGGATGGGGTGCACATTGTGGCATATTTCAAAGTAATAGAGATAGTAGATGGCACAAAATCTTACCCAACATTACTTGGATTGGATTGGTAATTTGATAACTAGACTATAATCAAATTGAAGACAAGGAAAATGACTTTTGAATTAGGTGAATATAGATTTATTTCACCTTTGGATCATTCAGAAGGAGAAAGGTTTGTAGAGGTGACCTGTTTGGATTTGGAAGACATAAATCAATTATAAAGAACCACTGTGCGAGAGGAAGATTATGTCAACCCAACTGCAGATGGGGTACTCAACTAGAGAAGAATTACATCTTGTGCTTTGGACTCAGATAGAAGTATGGAGAATTGGCATCAAAGACTACACAAAGTCTCAAAAAGGAGATGCACAAGAATAGATGACATAGTAAGGTGGGTTGGTACAAAGATAAGGGAACCTCCCAGTTTTCATGGGTTGAATGACTTAGAGGAATTCTTGATAAAATATGAGGAGGAAGTTTTGGAAAATTGTAGCTTTTTATCCCTAGATATTGCACTCAAGGAAACATGTACAAGATGGTGGGGTGCACACAAAAAAAAAATTCAAGACAGGTATCAATGTAAATGGCTACTGCCCATTAAATTTGGTGCAGAACATGGGAGCAATACAGTGCAAAAGTATGATGGGAGAGGAAGACCAATTGAGAACCTAGATAAATGTAGAACAAAATGGAGGATGACACCACTAGAGAATGGCCTCATCACTTCATTTATACATTAGAAGGGATCCCAGGGAACTGGTACATAGACCATGAGATACACATAGGCACTATAGAATGGACTGTATTACAACAAAATTTTGTGGTAACCTTCTCATTTGAGCATGAGAACCCCAACATTGATTCAGCTCTAAAGTTGATTCGAGGAGTGAAATTTTTTGATGAACCAAAGGTTGAAATTATAACACAATATCAACATCAAAAAATACACACAGTCAAAGAGTTACTCTCATGTTATCATGTTGAAGAAGAAGCACCAGATGAAGATGATCCACGCAACATTCAAATCACCAATATTGAAGGAGAGAGAGGTGGAAGGTCCATATCTGGAGTTAGAGGCATTTTCCACACCAACAAAATTCAAGAAAGTCAACATTGGGATAGAATAAAATCCAAAAATGGCAATAATAGGAGACTACTAGGATGAACAAAAAATAGAAAGGATAACATAGTTACTGCGCAAATACAATGACTTGTTTCCAACAACCTTTTCAGAGATGAAAGGCATAATAAGGGAGCTAAGTGAGATGAATATACCCCTAAAACTAGATTCTAGACCTACCAGACATAGACCTTACAACCAAAATCCAGTGTATAAGCAGAAAGTGAAAGAAGAAATTGATCGAATGTTGGAAGCTGGTATCATAGAACCAGTGGAGGAATCTGTATGAATGATTCAAATGGTAGTCCAAGAAAATAAGTAAGGGGGGATAAGGATTTGTGTAAATTTGAGGAAAATTAATGATGATTGATTGCATGATCCTTTCCATAACCCTTTTACAGATGAGGTCCTGGAGAATGTGGGAGTCCAGGAAGCATATTGATTCACAAATAGATTCTCAGGTTACCATCAGATCAAAATAGCTCCTGAGGAAAGGAATAATACTACCTTTACTATAGAATGGGGATCCTACCAATATATAGTCATGCCCTTTGGATTGAAGAATGCACTAACTATCTTTTCAAGGGTGGTCATAAATTATTTTAAGGAGTTCATACATCATTTTTTAGAAGTATATCTGGATGAATGGACTATGTTTAGTCTGTTGAAAGATCATGAAGAATTTTTAATACTAATGTTGGAAATATGCAAGCAATGTCAGATATCATTAAACATGAAGAAATCCATCTTTGGCACATCTTTTGGGATACTGTTAGGACATATAGTGTGAAAACAAGGTTTACTGGTTGATCCTGCTAATATTGTTGTCATTGTGAACTTACCACCACCAAATTTAGTGTGCCAGTTAAGAGCCACACTTGGACACACAGGGTATTGCAAATTTTTTATCAAGGGGTATGCACATATTACTGCACCGATGGAAAAGTTGTTGAAGGACACTAGATTTTAGTGGAATGAGGATTGTCAATAGGGATTGGAGACCTTGAAGGAAAATATGGTGACATCACCTATATTAGTGTTTCCATATTGGGAAAATACATTTCATGTGCATGTAGATGCATCAACAATAACACTTGGAGCAATTATGGTGCAACCAAGAGTAGGGGACTTAGATCATCCTATAGATTTTGCAAGCAATAAGTTATCAAAATATGAGAAGAACTACAACACCACAAAAAGAGAAGGCCTAGCCATTGTGTATGCACTTCATAAATTCAAACATTATTTATTGGGAAAGTATTTTAAAATGTTCATAGATCATTCTTGCCTCAAATATCTAGTCAACAATCCAGTGTTGGGGGGGAGCATCTGTAGATGGCTATTTTTATTCCAGGAATTTGATTTTGAAGTAACAGTCAAACTAGGGAAGATGAATGCAAGACCTGATCACTTGTCAAGGGTAACCAATGGAGAAGAACCTACTAACTTGGAAGACAACTTCCTAGATGCATACTTATTTTTCAGTATAGGTAGCTGATAAATACTTCACTGATGTCATTGAATTATTAAGTACATGAGTTGTGCCACTAGAGTTTAGTACTAAGCAGAAGAAAACTCTGGTAGTTAGAGATGTAGATTATCAACTCATTGCGGGTCATTTATACAATATGGGAGTGGAAAACATCTTTAGAAGGTGTGTATTAGAAAATGAACAACCTAGGGTTTTAGTAGAAGCTCATGAAAGTATAGCTGGAGGACACTATGCAGGAAAAGCTACCATGTAGAAGGTATTGCCTGCAGGTATATGGTGGCCAAAAGTTCATAAAGATGCTAAATAATATTGCCAGAACTGTGATGTATGTCAGAGAGTTGGAAAACACAACATGAGGGATGAGATGCCCCTAAGACTAGAAGTAACTCTTCGGGTATTTGACAAGTGGAAAATATATTTTGTCGGACCTATTAATCTACCAACAAGAAGGTCACGAGCTAGATATATCATTACTATGACAAAATACTTAACCATATGGGCAGAAGCAACACCAATCAAGGATTGCAACACAGAGACAACAATGCACTTCTTATTTGAGTAGGTGATCACAATATTTGGATGTCCCAAGATTTTGATGAGTGACCAAGGCACCCATTTTATTAATAGTACCATCAAGGCTATGCATAAGGAGTTTGAAGTTTATCACTAGAAGAGTACACCATATCATCCTTAGGAAAATGGGACAGTAGAAGCTTTCAACAAGATTCTGGATAATTCTTTGACTAAGATTTTCAATGTTAACAGGGATGATTGGGATTTGAAAATACCAACAGTGCTATAGGAATATAGGACCACATGTAATAATTTTACAGGATACAAACCATTCAGATTGGTGTATGGACAAGAAGCAATTGTTCCATTAGAATTTATGGTACCCAATCTGCACATAGTAGTAATTACCAATATGACAAAAAGAGGTGCAATACAAGACATGTTAAGTTAACTAATGGAAATGGAAGAAGACATGATTTTGGTAGGATTTCACCAAGAGGTACATAAAGCATAGGATAAAGCCTGGTATGACAGAAACATAAAGAAGAAGAGATTTAAGGAGGGAGACCTAGTTATTCTCTATGACAAGAAGTTTTTGCAACATCCTGGTAAGTTTAGAATGCATTGGCTAGGGCCATATGAAGTAAAGAATGTCACAGATGGAGGATATGTGCAGCTAAAGAACTTGGGATGAACATAGCTGAAAGGAATGATGAATCGTAGTCGACTAAAACTGTATAGGTACAATCGACCTATTAACTCTCAGTAATTGCAATGTAATAATAAAGTCATGTATATAGTTTACTATAGTATATATTAGGAGAGAAATATTTATAAAAAAGACAATAAAAAGGAGAAAACGAAGAAAAATGAATAAAAAAATAGAAAAAGAAGAAAAACACAAAAAGAGGAGGAAGTTGGTTGAAACGAAAGGAATGCGGAGAAAGTTGTGTGCAACAACTAATGCAACAAAATGGAAAGACAACGCCCAGGAAAAAAAAAATGGCCACTGTGCAAATGCACGAAAAAAGTGAAAAATACAACCAAACAATTATGACTGGGTCTATAAAGTGTGGAAAGCACAGGTTAGCTCGACACTTAGCAATTTTGAGCACAGAGCGAGCTAGAAGTGCGTGACCTAGGTGAAATTGTGTGAATAAGAGAGAAATTATCCAAACTACATACAACATGACACCACCAAAGTTTGGCGCTCTAGGACAATATGTACGAGTTACTCGACAGGGCCAAAGGAGGAAGGAAAGGATGGTGAAGCCCAAGAATTTCATTGAGCTGGAAGATGTTACGACCTCATAGATACAGTCACTCATGTCGATGAGGGTTGAGGAGGAATCATTGACAACGACACAAGGGGAAGTGGGGAAGAGCTCCAGAAATCTAAATGGCAGTACAAACCGTATCCCTGAAACACCTGCTAAACCTACATAAATGAAGGGTCAATAACAGGGTCACGACAAAGAGGAGGTGTTGGTTGAGGAAATCACTAACCAACCAGAATATGAGGGGGAATAAGATGAAACAACACAAACAATGACAAAATCACAACTTATCATCGATCAGAAAAGAAAGGCACTAGATGTTGTAGAGATCACACTTCCCTACCTCCCAGATGCAGTGTTAACCATGGAAGACATGCTTGGGAAAGTGCCTAAACTAAGGTACTCATACCATGATGTGTGTGACACGAAAAAGTTCCCAGATTTGGCCGAGGGAGCTTAATTTTCGGACATAAGGGAAATTGGACCCCTAGGAAGACCTATCATGGAGCCTGCATAGTGGATAAGAAGGCTCTACAACTCTACGATCGTGAGCCTTCTAGACATATTGTACTTCAGGCGTGGTAAGAATGTCAGGTTGTGTGTCAAACAATTGATAGCCTGGGTCCATGGAGGTGTCATTTGGATTGATAGGCCAGTCTAGCTTGATGTGGCATTGATCATTAAAATTACATGGTTACCCACAGTGGGCGCACAACCAAAAGAATACTTGGAAAACAAAGTGCACGAGAAGGAGCTTGCTAAGATAGTCAAAGCATAGTTTGGTACCAAAAGAGGGAACAAGGGAATTGTACTTAAAGATATCAATGATGACATGATGAGGTTCACCAACAAGCTCATGGATTACAAGTTGCTGAGAAAATGTAGAAAAGAAGAGGATCCAGTAGGATTCATCGAAGTCGTCGCGCAATGCACAAAAGGGGTAATGTTTAGTTGGGAACCTTACCTCCTAAACCAATTCTTAATCAACTGCATAGATGCGCAGGATAATGGAAATAAGTTCCATTATTCCTGGATTCTCATCCTCATTGCATTGGCCACTTGGAAGGAGCCAAACTTTTTAGCTTTTCTTGATAAGAAAAGGAATTTTTACATAGCCAGGTATGAATCCCTATGGCAGGCCAAGGATGCCAAAAATCAGTAGGCAAATAGCATGGTGTTCGCTTTGCTTCTAGAAGATATACAACAATGCACAACCAATGTGTGGCAAATTCCTATGGAAGTGGTCTAGGAGTTTGAAGGGATATCCTAGTTTAAGGCATCCGGGCACCATATGTGGATCTAGGCCGCAAAGGATCCAAATAATAAATGGTTGGATATGCAGTACTGTGTCACTAGAGAAGAGGTTGATTGGATAATCAAAGATTGGCTGATGCAGTGGAAGTTTCCATTAGAAAAACTAGAAACAAATCCAACAACAACAACATCAACCAAACCCAAGGGGCAAGATGAAGTAGGCCCATCAACAATGACAAATATCCCAGCTTCTAACACTAGGAAGGCTGCGATGCTCACTTAGGTTGATGGAAGCAACATAGTGCCAAAGAGGCCAAGGAGGACAACAACGGTGCCCAAGGAAGAAGTTAAGGTGGATTCCAAGAATGGAGATACATCTCAGGCCGATGATGAGGGGGAATAGACGACGATGAGTGGGGTGCATCCCTCATAGAAAAAAATAACTACAACGTAGGTGGAGGAAATGCGCTAAAAGATGAAATACACCAAGAAGGCCCCAATCATCACCTTGACAAAGGATGATGTTGAGTTCATGGCGGAAAAGGTATAGGACATAGGGTAAGATGTGGTCCACATCGCAGAAGCACAAACAGAGGATATCATGGACAAAATCACATAAGTCTATGATACTCTACAACAACTACAAATTCATACATTACAACAGGCTACAACACAACAACCTGAAAAGACACAACAACCCTCTACGAAGAGAGAAAAAGAAGATACAATTCATATAATGGTGCAGGGAAGTGATATGTTCACTGTCACACAATAGATGGTTAGAGTTGGTCAATAGACCACACATAAATCCATGGGGGACATATACCACTTTGAGTTGGTCATGGTGCAGATACCCACAAAAGCATTATATAGACTCCAGACCAGTGTAATGCAGGAGGTACAATTCAGAGCCCGCGCAGATGCCACCAACTTGGAAGTTGGTAGGTTGGTCATAGATATGTTACAGATTACCTACGACCAGTTGAATTTGGAGAAGGAGGAGGAAAAATTATGCACCAACAAGATAGTGCAGGGGATAACAACAATGTACAACCACATTCCAGATAGTGTGAAAACACCAGATAGGAGTGCATAAAAAAATATAAATATTATTGCGTAGAAAATCAAGGGATATAGGTAGGAGATAGAGGATTTGAAAGAAAAACTTAATCCTATGACTCCTCCTAAAGTTCGTGAGCAGAGAGAACAACAAGCAAAATTCCAAAAATATGATATGGTAAGGGAAGCCAAGGAAGTCGCAAAACAGTTTGACAGAACTGCGCAAATATGGAATACTTTGGAGGAGGATGAAAAGGTCCAACGATTGGACCAATAAGAGGAGAAAATCAACATTGCAATGTAGGAGTTGAAGCAGCGACATAAATCCATGAGTATCAAAAAATGCTTGAAGGGCATGACGGATATGGAGACCCTGCAGGCATACTTAAAAACTTTGCAGATCAATAAGCAAGCAAGGCATGCCAATTTGGAGTCCCTCCAGGAGAAATTAGCGTAGATAATTGCATAGTTGGAGGAAGAGAAGACAAGGATGGAAAAAACACATACAGGGAGATAGAAAATGTTATAGGAAAATATAACAATGCAGATGGTTGAGGCACTAGTAGATAAAGCCGCGAAGGTGAAAGAAAAAGGTAAGGAACTAGCAGGAAAGTTCCACAGCTTGAAGAAGGTTGTACAGGGAGCGCGCACCACCTGAGTGGCTCGGGACAAGCCACATGTCAGTGTTGGGGTCCTATTGGCATAGGCTTATTTTGGGAGAAAAGATCTATTTTGGGTGTATGCCTATTTTGGGAGAAGAGGTCTATTTTGGGTGCAAGCCTATTTTTGGAAGAGAAGTTCTATTTTTTGAGCGTGCACCTTAGGAGGCAAAAAATAAACATGCAGAAAAAGAAGGAAAATTAGCACACAAGAGAAAAATAAATGTGGCACACATGCATACAAGCCTAACCATGTTAAGGTTAGGGTTTTTGACAATATTGTAATGACTATAAGCCAATAGAGTAGTATAAATAAATACCTAGAAGGTCTAGGTCAAGCGCGGTCGGTTGATCTTTATGGGTTCATGAGTTATTGATTATTGGGATTTTTATTATGGTTATTGTGATAGAGAGGAATAAGATATTTTTTGAAGGTTATATCATAGGCTATGGAGAATGGTGTGATCTATTCAACCTCCCAAAGGGTACTTACCCTCATTTTGATTATAATATTGAAGATATAATATGTGTAGCACAGATTTTGTAGTAGAATGAATAAAAGAACAAAAGAGCCATATCTTTGTGGAAATAGCCCGACGAGGGGGTGAACCATGGTAAAATACCATGTTCTGTGTGTTATGAACGATTGCTTTTACTATTTTGTTAATCATCAGTTAAAGAATGAATGGTTAAAACTAGTTGAAAAAACATGCATGCATAAGTTTAAAGATGAATGAATCCTAGAAGTAGATGACTGATTAATGATGATGATCCATAAAGGAAAGAATATAAAAACATCCCCCACTCCTTCCTAGAATACAAGCCCCTGAGTATTGCAGTCCCCCATAAAGCTATCTCGGGTGAGACTGCACTGTGCACTCTATGTGCAGTGTTGCCTTCTGGTTTACGATGATTTTGTTGGAAACCTATTTGTGATCAGAGCCTGGGTCAACCCAAGTAACCAAAAATAGGTGAATTACACATACTCCATTATGTCAACAATTTACCATAGACTCTGCTTCTTTGTGGGTTAAGTAGTGATGAATAATTGAATCAACTCCATGATGATACAAAGTGTCGTCGATGGTGAGGTAATCATTAACCTGATGGTGAATCCGATGCCGATCGTCTCATGAATAATGCAGAGAAAATTTGAAAGTTTAGAGATATATAAGGATATCTCCATGCCAAGGATCGTTGGAAGCAATAAGGAACAAATGTTCATCTGGGAATGAATTCGTAATCACGGGTTCCTCATTCTCCCAGGGAAATTCTGACATCAACTCGGTGAAAACCAAAGATTTATTAGACTAAGCAGAAGTGAAGTTCAAGTCAAATTATTGTATAATGACAATTCATTTATTGTAGTTTCCCTCGATTATATTCCATGTGAGGATCTATTGAAATGGATTGACGTGCGTGACTACAATGGGTTTTCGAAGTAAAATGTACTGTCGTAATCTCTGGACAACATGAACTACTTCCAAGGATAGCTTCTCAACATGTGAATAGTTGAGTTTAGGACCAATTAGACCATGAATAAGATAATAAATGACATGCTATTATGAGCTATCATCTTCCTGAACCAAAACCATACCGACTATGGATTCTTCTACCACGATATACAACAATAAATCCATGCTATAGTCTAGAGCACTAAGCAAAGTGGAAGACATGAGCACATTCTTATGCACATCGAAGGATCATTACATGAACTCGTCCCAACAAAATGAGACCCCTTTCTTTAGCAAGCACATAAATTCCTTGGTGATGTCGACGTAGTTTGCAATGAAACGACGAAGGAAATCAACCTTTTCTTGGAGATTCTATAACTGATGAATATTTTTTGGTGGTGGAAATTAAACTATTGCCTCCACCATTAATGGATCAACCATGATCCCTTTGTTGGATAATATGAAATCCAATAGACGCCCTGAAGCAAGACAAAAAATTCATTTATTCGAGTTCAACCGAATATGATAATAAAGATATCTTTCGAAAACAATGCTATGGTGTTCTGGATGATCTACCCTCTTGTGAGAGCGAGAAATGAGGTCATCCAAATATGCCTCAACACTGTGTTTCAAATCATGGAAAGAAAATGACATGGCTCACTGAAACGTAGGTCCAACATTTTTAAGGCCAAAATGAATCTTTCAATACATGAAAGTTCCCGAAGGGCGTATAAAATTTGTCTTGTGCTAATCCTCAGGCCAGATCTAAATCTGGTTGTATCCAGAAAATCCATCCATAAAGGAGAATATTTCACTTCCTACAAACTCATTGATAATCTCATCAATGAAGGGCATGGGGAAGTTATATTTCGAACAAGCCTTGTTCAGATCTCATAAATCCATACAAACATGTATGGTTACTTTGTTTTTATCAATGAGAACATGATTTGAAACCCATTCACTAAGAGGAACTAGATAAATAAATACTACTTTAAGAAAATTTTCTACCTCATCCTTTATAGCTGCTGCTTTCCTAGGGTTCACTGGTCGTAAATTTTTCCAAGTGGGTTTAGCATTTTCTTAGGTATGAATCTCATGTTCGAAAATGTGAGGGTATATGCCTAACATCTCTTCGTAGGAACATGCAAAAACGTTGTGGAACTATTTAAACAAAGAGGTATCTATACATATATCTTCAAGATAAGAATATTCACTAATAAAAACATTTCCATAATGTATCTATCCATGCATATATGTATATTAAACAATTGATTGGGGTTTATGCTATTAAATAGTTTTTGAGCCAACCCTTTAAACCATACCCACTTT